>JARQOC010000004.1:479632414-479775444 GCA_033576535.1 Allobates femoralis | reverse complement strand
TCCAATATGTCAGTGCACCAGAGGCAGCTTGGCGAATCTTTGCTTTCCCAATGCATAGACAATCTCACAGCATTATTCGTCTTGCAGTACATCTGCCTCATTCACAATCACTTTTTTTTTTCACGAGGGTGATTCTGCGGACAACATCAGTTATTTAATGGACAGACAATCAACACTCATGGCCTACTTTGCCCTCAATGAGAATGATCCCAATGCTCATGAGTACTTATATCGTCAAATTCCTGAGCATTATGTTTGGAAAGAAGGTGCATGGGAAGTTAGAAGGAGAGGAGGTGCTTCAGTCATTGGTAGACTCTACACTGTTAGTATTCAAGAACAAGAACGGGACTATTTAAGGCTGTTGTTACTCCATGTTAAAGGAGCTACAAGTTTTGACAACCTTAAGACTATTAAAGAAGTCACATACCCAACTTTTAAAGAGGCAGCATTAGCCCTTGGATTGCTCTTCGATGACACTGTTTGGAGAAAAACTTTATTGGATGCCTGTGTTCTCAATATGCCTGCACAGCTCCGTGACATGTTTGCATATATATGTGTCTTTGGTCCTCCTAATCATCCCCTGGAGTTGTGGCAAGAATTTAAACAACACTTCGTTCAAGATTACTGCCATGCCTATCACCCCGACACTGAAGATTGTGAGCATTGTGAAGGATATGCCACGACTGATGTTGAACATGTTTTAAAATTTCATGCAAAACATTTTACTGATTTTAATCTGCCACGCCCAAAAAGAAAACCACACATTCGTCCTCAATATAACAAAGAAGAAGAGTTAGTAAGAGCACGTGAAATGAAAGTTACCTTAAACGATCAACAACGTTTGGCCTATAACGCAATCCATAAAGCTTTAGAGGATACAAGTGATAAGCCAAAGTGCTTTTTCATTGATGGACCAGGTGGTAGTGGGAAAACCTCTCTCTATCATCTATTGATTCATGAACTGAGAGGAGAAGGAGAAGTTGTCTCACTGCAGCCAGTACAGGGATTGCTGCTAATCTATTGCAAGGAGGAAGAACTATCCATTCACTGTATGGCATACCAATACCAATTAATGAGACATCTGTTTCAAGAATCAAAAATGATACTGATGCGGCCCAACATTTGAAGACTACCAAACTCTTCATCATCGATGAGTCTACTATGTTGTCAAAATACGCTTTGCATGTAATTGATCAATTATTACGGGATGTCATGACAACTGATGTTTCCAAGAAAAACAAATTACCCTTTGGAGGGAAAGTCATTGTTCTGGGAGGAGACTTTCAGCAGTGTCTTCCTATCATCTCTCATGGAACAAGGACAGACATCGTAGAGAGCTGCATTAAATATTCACGATAATGGCAGATTTTCAATCAATTGCCGCTCATTAACAACATGCGCTCCATTGATTCTGATTATAGCAATTGGTTAATTCAATTGGGAAATGGAGAATTGTCCAATGATTACAACCTTGGTGATGATGTCATTGAGATCCCGCAAGACATGATCTGCACTGGCTCTTTAATCTTGGATATATTTGGTGAAAACATTGTCATTGATGTGAATAATGACGAAAGTATTCAGAATGCTGCCTCACATGCCATTCTTTGTCCCAAAAATGACGCTGTGGATTTGATCAATTCAAAAGTTATGGATTGTATTCCTGGAGAATACATTGAATATATGAGCGACGATTCCATTGATCCAGATGAGACGGAAAATCCCGAACAATATCCAGTGGAATTTCTAAATTCAATAACACCTACAGGAATGCCTTCTCATCTCCTGAAATTAAAAGTTGGTACAATTATAATGCTTTTGCGTAATTTTAACAGCAGAAAAGGACTTTGCAACGGGACTCGCATGATTGTTATTGCTTTGTTTGATAACTTGATACAAGCAAAAGTAATTTCTGGCTCGGATGAAGGAAATGTAGTTTTCATTCCAAGAATTGATCTCTGTCCATCAGAGACTGGATTGCCTTTCAAACTAAGACGTCGACAATTTCCGTGAAGCCTGCCTTTGCCATGACCATAAATAAATCACAAGGCCAAACATTGGAGAAAGTGGGGATTTATTTGCCAGAACCTGTTTTTGGTCATGGACAATTATATGTGGCTTTCTCACGTGTGAAGAGACGATGCAATGTGAAGGTGAAAGTGGTGGATTCATGCATTCAAGGCAAATTGGTGCCTAACAGTGAGAAAGTCTTCACCAAAAATATTGTCTATCGGAATATTTTGGGATGAACTTTTGTCTATTTTATTTTTTTACCTTTTCTATTTAAAAAAAAAAAAATAAAAATAACAAAAAAATTAGTTTAGTCTTTACATTTTCAGTTTTTTATGTACATAGTTTATACAATATTTGTGGAAAAACACATTACAGATTTCTTTGGAGATGTGTATCATTCTGATTTTCTCACAGGGTGATAGAAACCACTATTTAAAGCTCCAGTACTGTATGTGCTGAGAGATTTGATTCTTATTCTTTAAAGGGAGAGGTTTTTGTGAACAGCTAAGAGACGGGTGGACGGCTGTTCACACACATCTCATTAGCAAGGTGTGTTCCACATGTTTAGATAGATAGGGACAAACATAAATTATTAATTTGATTCTACCACGTCATTTTTCTTAGATTTTTTCAATTTGTTGAGGAATATACTAAATGATAATAATTGATCATGAAGGACTCACCAACATACTTACAGTAATTTTCATAATTGCATATTTGTAATTTGTACTTAACTTGCGGTTTGTGCAGACAACATAGTTGCGGCAGTCTCATCCACATCAACTGCAGTCACCTGTGGTTAGTTAGTGGATGCATCTTATACACCTGAAGCTATGTTAACTCCATTTACTGTAGGTTAATTACAAGTTTTTTTGTTATTGCATGGATATTGCTGCAAGTCTGTAGCTGGTAACTCCTTCTGTATCAATTTACAATATTTTATTATTTACATCACAATCCTCAAAAAATCTAAGAAAAAACCAGCTATAAAAAATATCTAAATTATATCAATTCGGATTTAGTTAGAGTAGGTCTCACCAGGCGTAAGGGCATCTTGACGCGATTGGTGAGCTGACACAAACTGGCTGATACACACATTAGTAATGTTAATTTATCAATTCAAATGAATGACACATTAAGAAGTATTGCTACTTTGTGTTCTAAGACCCTTACAACATAATAGTTCAATTTTCCTTAAATGATATCAATCATACAAATATATGTCGTTGGTGTAAAGATGTCATTGGAATAATTGGATTATTATTTGAAAATCTTAAAAAAAATATAAAAATATTCTAGACACCCGATGCATTTGCATCGGGCTTACAGCTAGTTATTTAATAAGTCCTAAGTCCTAAGTGTTATGTAATAAGTCTTAAGTGCAAAGTCCAAAATCCTAAGTGTTATGTAATAACTCCTAAGTCCTAAGTCCTAAGTGTTATGTCCTAAGTCTTAAGTCCTTAGTTCTAAGTGTTATGTAATAAGTCCTAAGTGTTATGTAATAAGTCCTAAGTCCTAAGTGGTATGTCCTAAGTCCTAAGTCCTAAGTGTTATGTAATAAGTCCTAAGTCCTAAGTGTTATGTCCTAAGTCTTAAGTCCTTAGTTCTAAGTGTTATGTAATAAGTCCTAAGTCCTAAGTGGTATGTCCTAAGTCCCAATTCCTAAGGGTTATGTAATCAGTCCTAAGTGTTATTTAATAAGTCCTAAGTGTTATGTAATAAGTCCTAATTGTTATGTAATAAGTCCTAAGTGCTAAGTCCTAAGTGTTATGTAATAAGTCCTAAGTGTTATGTCCTAAGTCTTAAGTCCTTAGTTCTAAGTGTTATGTAATAAGTCCTAAATTCTAAGTGTTATGTAATAAGTCCTAAGTGTTATTTAATAAGTCCTAAGTCCTAAGTCCTAAGTGTTATGCAATAACTCCTAAGTCCTAAGTCCTAAATGTTATGTCCTAAGTCTTAAGTCCTTAGTTCTAAGTGTTATGTAATAAGTCCTAAGTCCTAAGTGTTATGTAAGAAGTCCTAGGTGTTATGTAATAAGTCCTAAGTCCTAAGTGTTATGTCCTAAGTCTTAAGTCCTTAGTTCTAAGTGTTATGTAATAAGTCCTAAGTCCTAAGTGTTATGTCCTAAGTCTTAAGTCCTTAGTTCTAAGTGTTATGTAATAAGTCCTAAGTCCTAAGTGTTATGTCCTAAGTCTTAAGTCCTTAGTTCTAAGTGTTATGTAATAAGTCCTAAGTGTTATTTAATAAGTCCTAAGTGTTATGTAATAAGTCCTAAGTGCTAAGTCCTAAGTGTTATGTAATAAGTCCTAAGTGGTATGTCCTAAGTCCTAAGTGTTATGTAATAAGTCCTAGGTGTTATTTAATAAGTCCTAAGTCCTAAGTGTTATGTAATAAGTCATTATTGTTATGTAATAAGTCCTAAGTGCTAAGTCCTAAGTGGTATGTCCTAAGTCCTAAGTGTTATGTAATAAGTCCTAAGTGTTATGTAATAAGTCCTGATTGATATGTAATAAGTCCTAAGCCCTAAGTTGTATGTCCTAAGTCCTAAGTGTTATGTAATGAGTCCTAAGTCCTAACTGTTATGTCCTAAGTCTTAAGTCCTTAGTTCTAAGTGGTATGTAATAAGTCCTAAGTGTTATTTAATAAGTCTTAAGTCCTAAGTGTTATGTAATAAGTGCTAATTGTTATGTAATAAGTCCTAAGTCCTAAGTGCTAAGTGGTATGTCCTAAGTCCTAAGTCCTAAGTGTTATGTCCTAAGTCCTAAGTCCTAAGTGTTATGTAATAAGTCCTAACTCCTAAGTGGTATGTCCTAAGTCCTAAGTCCTAAATGTTATGTAATAAGTCCTAAGTCCTAAGTGTTATGTCCTAAGTCTTAAGTCCTTAGTTCTAAGTGTTATGTAATAACTCCTAAGTCCTAAGTGTTATGTAATAAGTCCTAAGTCCTAAGTGTTATGTCCTAAGTCTTAAGTCCTTAGTTCTAAGTGTTATGTAATAAGTCCTGATTGTTATGTAATAAGTCCTAAGTCCTAAGTGGTATGTCCTAAGTCCTAAGTCCTAAGTGTTATGTACCGTATATACTCGTGTATAAGCCGACCCGTGTATAAGCCGACCCCCCTACTTTTGCCCCCAAAACCTGGGAAAACCTATTGACTCGTGTATAAGCCGAGGGTGGACCCCAGCACAGGTATACAGCCCCCAGCAGTGTGGTATACAGGCCTCCCCAGTGGTAGTATACAGCAGCCTCCCCAGTGGTATGCAAGCCCCAGCAGTATATACAGCAGCCCCAGTGGTATACAGCAGCCCTTAGGTAGTACACAGCAGCCCCAGGGGTGTACACATCAGCCCCAGGGGTGTACACAGCAGCCCCAGGGGTGTACACAGCAGCCCCAGGGGTGTACACAGCAGCCCCAGGGGTAGTACACAGCAGCCCCAGGGGTAGTACACAGCAGCCCCAGGGGTATATACAGCAGCCCCAGGGGTAATACACAGCAGCCCCAGGGTAGTACACAGCAGCCCCAGGGGTAATACACAGCAGCCCCAGGGGTAGTACACAGCAGCCCCAGGGGTAATACACAGCAGCCCCAGGGGTAATACACAGCAGCCCCAGGGGTAATACACAGCAGCCCCAGGGGTAATACACAGCAGCCCCAGGGGTAGTACACAGCAGCCCCAGGGGTAGTACACAGCAGCCCCAGGGGTAGTACACAGCAGCCCCAGGGGTAGTACACAGCAGCCCCAGGGGTAGTACACAGCAGCCCCAGGGGTAATACACAGCAGCCCCAGGGGTAATACACAGCAGCCCCAGGGGTAATACACAGCAGCCCCAGGGGTAGTACACAGCAGCCCCAGGGGTAGTACACAGCAGCCCCAGGGGTAGTACACAGCAGCCCCAGGGGTAGTACACAGCAGCCCCAGGGGTAGTACACAGCAGCCCCAGGTCCCCCTCACTGTTTGGCGCCCCCACCGCTGCGCTCATACATTACCGGTCTAGCAGCTGTCATCCTCCGGTGGCTGATCGCGGCTCCGGCTTCCATCTTCTTCTGTGTCTTCCTGCATTGTGACCGGGGCGCATCGCGATGACGTCATCGCGACGCCGGCCGGTCATGTGACATGCAGGAAGACACAGAAGAAGATGGAAGCCGGAGCCGGGAGCCGCGATCAGCCACCGGAGGATGACAGCTGCTAGACCGGTAATGTATGAGCGCAGCGGTGGGGGCGCCAAACAGTGAGGGGGACCTGGGGCTGCTGTGTACTACGCCTTGAGATTTTTTTTTTTTTATATACTGTATACCGTATATACTCGCGTATAAGCCGAGGGGAGACTTTTCAGCCCAATTTTTGGGCTGAAAAACTCGGCTTATACGCGAGTATATACGGTAATAAGTCCTAAGTCCTAAGTGTTATGTCCTAAGTCTTAAGTCCTTAGTTCTAAGTGTTATGTAATAAGTCCTAAGTCCTAAGTGTTATGTCCTAAGTCTTAAGTCCTTAGTTCTAAGTGTATTGTAATAAGTCATAAGTCCTAAGTGTTATGTAATAAGTCCTAAGTCCTAAGTGTTATGTAATAAGTCCTAAGTGTTATGTAATAAGTCATAAGTCCTAAGTCCTAAGTGGTATGTCCTAAGTCCTAAGTCCTAAGTTTTATGTCCTAAGTCTTAAGTCCTTAGTTCTAAGTGTTATGTAATAAGTCCTAAGTCCTAAGTGTTATGTAATAAGTCCTAAGTTCTAAGTGTTATGTAATAAGTCCTAAGTCCTAAGTGTTATGTAATAAGTTCTAAGTGTTATGTAATAAGTCATAAGTCCTAAGTGTTATGTCCTAAGTCTTAAGTCCTTAGTTCTAAGTGTTATGTAATAAGTCCTAAGTCCTAAGTGTTATGTAATAAGTCCTAAGTCCTAAGTGTTATGTAATAAGTCCTAAGTGTTATGTAATAAGTCTTAAGTCCTAAGTCCTAAGTCCTAAGTGTTATGTAATAAGTCCTAAGTCCTAAGTGTTATGTAATAAGTCCTAAGTGTTATGTAATAAGTCTTAAGTCCTAAGTCCTAAGTCCTAAGTGTTACGTAATAAGTCCTAAGTGCTAAGTCCTAAGTCCTAAGTGTTATGTCCTAAGTCTTAAATCCTTAGTTCTAAGTGTTATGTAATAAGTCCTAAGTGTTATGTAATAAGTCCTAAGTGTTATTTAATAAGTCCTAAGTCCTAAGACCTAAGTGTTATGTAATAACTCCTAAGTCCTAAGTGTTATGTCCTAAGTCTTAAGTCCTTAGTTCTAAGTGTTATGTAATAAGTCCTAAGTCCTAGGTGTTATGTAATAAGTCCTAAGTCCTAAGTGGTATGTCCTAAGTCCTCAGTGTTATGTAATAAGTCCTTAGTTCTAAGTGTTATGTAATAAGTCCTAAGTGTTATTTAATAAGTCCTAAGTGTTATGTAATAAGTCCTAATTGTTATGTAATAAGTCCTAAGTGCTAAGTCCTAAGTGTTATGTAATAAGTCCTAAGTGGTATGTCCTAAGTCCTAAGTGTTATGTAATAAGTCCTAAGTGTTATTTAATAAGTCCTAAGTCCTAAGTGTTATGTAATAAGTCATAATTGTTATGTAATAAGTCCTAAGTGCTAAGTCCTAAGTGGTATGTCCTAAGTCCTAAGTCCTAAGTGTTATGTAATAAGTCCTAAGTGTTATGTAATAAGTCCTAATTGATATGTAATATAGTCCTAAGCCCTAAGTTGTATGTCCTAAGTCCTAAGTGTTATGTAATGAGTCCTAAGTCCTAAGTGTTATGTCCTAAGTCTTAAGTCCTAAGTTCTAAGTGTTATGTAATAAGTCCTAAGTCCTAAGTGTTATGTAATACGTCCTAAGTGTTATGTCCTAAGTCTTAAGTCCTTAGTTCTAAGTGGTATGTAATAAGTCCTAAGTGTTATTTAATAAGTCTTAAGTCCTAAGTGTTATGTAATAAGTGCTAATTGTTATGTAATAAGTCCTAAGTCCTAAGTCCTAAGTGGTATGTCCTAAGTCCTAAGTCCTAAGTGTTATGTAATAAGTCCTAAGTCCTAAGTGTTATGTCCTAAGTCTTAAGTCCTTAGTTCTAAGTGTTATGTAATAACTCCTAAGTCCTAAGTGTTATGTAATAAGTCCTAAGTCCTAAGTGTTATGTAATAACTCCTAAGTCCTAAGTCCTAAGTGTTATGTCCTAAGTCTTAAGTCCTTAGTTCTAAGTGTTATGTAATAACTCCTAAGTCCTAAGTGTTATGTAATAAGTCCTAAGTCCTAAGTGTTATGTCCTAAGTCTTAAGTCCTTAGTTCTAAGTGTTATGTAATAAGTCCTAAGTCCTAGGTATTATGTAATAAGTCCTAAGTCCTAAGTGTTATGTAAGAAGTCCTAGGTGTTATGTAATAAGTCCTAAGTCCTAAGTGGTATGTCCTAAGTCCTCAGTGGTATGTAATAAGTCCTAAGTCCTAAGTGTTATGTCCTAAGTCTTAAGTCCTTAGTTCTAAGTGTTATGTAATAAGTCCTAAGTGTTATTTAATAAGTCCTAAGTGTTATGTAATAAGTCCTAATTGTTATGTAATAAGTCCTAAGTGCTAAGTCCTAAGTGTTATGTAATAAGTCCTACGTGGTATGTCCTAAGTCCTAAGTGTTATGTAATAAGTCCTAAGTGTTATTTAATAAGTCCTAAGTCCTAAGTGTTATGTAATAAGTCATAATTGTTATGTAATAAGTCCTAAGTCCTAAGTGGTATCTCCTAAGTCCTAAGTGTTATGTAATGAGTCCTAAGTCCTAAGTGTTATGTCCTAAGTCTTAAGTCCTTAGTTCTAAGTGTTATGTAATAAGTCCTAAGTTCTAAGTGTTATGTAATAAGTCCTAAGTCCTAAGTGTTATGTAATACGTCCTAAGTGTTATGTAATAAGTCCTAAGTCCTAAGTGTTATGTCCTAAGTCTTAAGTCCTTAGTTCTAAGTGTTATGTAATAAGTCCTAAGTCGTAAGTGTTATGTAATAAGTCTTAAGTGCTAAGTCCTAAATCCTAAGTGTTATGTAATAACTCCTAAGTCCTAAGTCCTAAGTGTTATGTCCTATGTCTTAAGTCCTTAGTTCTAAGTGGTAGTTAATAAGTCCTAAGTGTTATTTAATAAGTCTTAAGTCCTAAGTGTTATGTAATAAGTGCAAATTGTTATGTAATAAGTCCTAAGTGGTATGTCCTAAGTCCTAAGTCCTACGTGTTATGTAATAAGTCCTAAGTCCTAAGTGTTATGTCCTAAGTCTTAAGTCCTTAGTTCTAAGTGTTATGTAATAAGTCCTAAGTCCTAAGTGTTATGTAATAAGTCCTAAATCCTAAGTGGTATGTCCTATGTCCCAATTCCTAAGGGTTATGTAATAAGTCCTAAGTGTTATTTAATAAGTCCTAAGTGTTATGTAATAAGTCCTAATTGTTATGTAATAAGTCCTAAGTGCTAAGTCCTAAGTGTTATGTAATACGTCCTAAGTCCTAAGTGTTATGTCCTAAGTCTTAAGTCCATAGTTCTAAGTGTTATGTAATAAGTCCTAAATTCTAAGTGTTATGTAATAAGTCCTAAGTCCTAAGTCCTAAGTGGTATGTCCTAAGTTCTAAGTCCTAAATGTTATGTAATAAGTCCTAAGTCCTAAGTGTTATGTCCTAAGTCTTAAGTCCTTAGTTCTAAGTGTTATGTAATAACTCCTAAGTCCTAAGTGTTATGTAATAAGTCCTAAGTCCTAAGTGTTATGTAATAAGTCCTAAGTGTTATGTCCTAAGTCTTAAGTCCTTAGTTCTAAGTGTTATGTCCTAAGTCCTAAGTCCTAAGTGTTATGTAATAAGTCCTAAGTCCTAAGTGGTATGTCCTAAGTCCTAAGTGTTATGTCCTATGTCTTAAGTCCTTAGTTCTAAGTGGTATGTAATAAGTCCTAAGTGTTATTTAATAAGTCCTAAGTCCTAAGTGGTATGTCCTAAGTCCTAAGTGTTATGTAATAAGTCCTAAGTCCTAAGTGTTATGTCCTAAGTCTTAAATCCTTAGTTCTAAGTGTTATGTAATAAGTGCTAATTGTTATGTAATAAGTCCTAAGTCCTAAGTGTTATGTCCTATGTCTTAAGTCCTTAGTTCTAAGTGGTATGTAATAAGTGCTAAGTGTTATTTAATAAGTCTTAAGTCCTAAGTGTTATGTAATAAGTGCAAATAGTTATGTAATAAGTCCTAAGTCCTAAGTGGTATGTCCTAAGTCCTAAGTCCTAAGTGTTTATGTAATAAGTCCTAAGTCCTAAGTGTTATGTCCTAAGTCCCAATTCCTAAGGGTTATGTAATAAGTCCTAAGTGTTATTTAATAAGTCCTAAGTGTTATGTAATAAGTCCTAATTGTTAGGACTTAGCACTTAGGACTTATTACATAAGTGTTATGTAACAAGTCCTAAGTCCTAAGTGTTATGTCCTAAGTCTTAAGTCCTTAGTTCTAAGTGTTATGTAATAAGTCCTAAGTCCTAAGTGATATGTCCTAAGTCTTAAGTCCTTAGTTCTAAGTGTTATGTAATAAGTCCTAAGTCCTAAGTGTTATGTCCTAAGTCTTAAGTCCTTAGTTCTAAGTGTATTGTAATAAGTCATAAGTCCTAAGTGTTATGTAATAAGTCCTAAGTCCTAAGTGTTATGTAATAAGTCCTAAGTGTTATGTAATAAGTCATAAGTCCTAAGTCCTAAGTGGTATGTCCTAAGTCCTAAGTCCTAAGTGTTATGTCCTAAGTCTTAAGTCCTTAGTTCTAAGTGTTATGTAATAAGTCCTAAGTTCTAAGGGTTATGTAATAAGTCCTAAGTCCTAAGTGTTATGTAATAAGTCCTAAGTTCTAAGTGTTATGTAATAAGTCCTAAGTCCTAAGTGTTATGTAATAAGTCCTAAGTGTTATGTAATAAGTCTTAAGTCCTAAGTCCTAAGTCCTAAGTGTTACATAATAAGTCCTAAGTGCTAAGTCCTAAGTCCTAAGTGTTATGTCCTAAGTCTTAAATCCTTAGTTCTAAGTGTTATGTAATAAGTCCTAAGTTCTAAGTGTTATGTAATAAGTCCTAAGTCCTTAGTGTTATGTCCTAAGTCTTAAGTCCTTAGTTCTAAGTGTTATGTAATAAGTCCTAAGTCCTAAGTGTTATGTAATAAGTCCTAAGTCCTAAGTGTTATGTCCTAAGTCTTAAGTCCTTAGTTCTAAGTGTTATGTAATAAGTCCTAAGTCCTAAGTGTTATGTAATAAGTCCTAAGTCTAAGTGTTATGTAATAAGTCCTAAGTCCTAAGTGTTATGTAATAAGTCCTAAGTGTTATGTAATAAGTCTTAAGTCCTAAGTCTAAGTCCTAAGTGTTACATATAAGTCCTAAGTGCTAAGTCCTAAGTGTTATGTAATAAGTCCTAAGACTAAGTGTTATGTCTAAGTCCTCAGTGTTATGTAATAAGTCCTTAGTTCTAAGTGTTATGTAATAAGTCCTAAGTGTTATGTAATAAGTCCTAAGTGCTAAGTCCTAAGTGTTATTAATAAGTCCTAAGTTGGTATGTCCTAAGTCCTAAGTGTTATGTAATAAGTCCTAAGTGTTATGTAATAAGTCCTAAATTCTAAGTGTTATGTAATAAGTCCTAAGTGTTAATGTAATAAGTCTAAGTGCTAAGTCCTAAGTGTATGTCCTAAGTCCTAAGTCCTAAGTGTTATGTAATAAGTCCTAAGTGTTATGTTAATAAGTCCTAATTGATATGTAATAAGTCCTAAGCCTAAGTTGTATGTCCTAAGTCCTAAGTGTTATGTAATAGTCCTAAGTCCTAAGTGTTATGTCCTAAGTCTTAAGTCCTATGTCTAAGTGTTATGTAATAAGTCCTAAGTCCTAAGTGTTATGTAATCTAGTGATAAGTGTTATGTAATAAGTCCTAAGTCCTAAGTGTTATGTCCTAAGTCTTAAGTCCTTAGTTCTAAGTGTTATGTAAAGTCCTAAGTCCTAAGTGTTATGTCCTAAGTCTTAAGTCCTTAGTTCTAAGTTGTATGTAATAAGTCCTAAGTGTTATTTATTAAGTCTTAAGTCCTAAGTTGTTATGTAATAAGTGCTAATTGTTATGTAATAAGTCCTAAGTCCTAAGTCCTAAGTGGTATGTCCTAAGTCCTAAGTCCTAAGTGTTATGTAATAAGTCCTAAGTCCTAAGTGTTATGTAATAAGTCCTAAGTCCTAAGTGTTTTGTCCTAAGTCCCAATTCCTAAGTGTTATGTAATAAGTCCTAAGTGTTATTTAATAAGTCCTAAGTGTTATGTAATAAGTCCTAATTGTTATGTAATAAGTCCTAAGTCTAAGTCCTAAGTGGTATGTCCTAAGTCTTAAGTCCTTAGTTCTAAGTGTTATGTATAAGTCCTAAGTCCTAAGTGTTATGTAATAAGTCCTAAGTCTAAGTGTATGTCCTAAGTCCCAATTCCTAAGTGTTATGTAATAAGTCCTAAGTGTTATTAATAAGTCCTAAGTGTTATGTAATAAGTCCTAATTAGTTATGTAATTAAGTCCTATAGTTGCTAAGTCCTAAGTGTTATGTATAAGCTTAAGTCCTTAGTTCTAAGTGTTATGTAATAAGTCCTAATTCTAAGTGTTATGTAATAAGTCCTAAGTGTTATGTAATAAGTCCTAAGTCCTAAGTGGTATGTCCTAAGTCCTAAGTCCTAAGTGTTATGTAATAAGACTAAGTCCTAAGTGTATGTCCTAAGTCTTAAGTCCTTAGTTCTAAGTGTTTGTATAAGTCTAGTCAAGTTTATGTAATAAGTCCTAAGTCCTAAGTGTTATGTAATAAGTCCTAATGTTATGTAATAAGTCCTAAGGCTAATCCTAAGTGTATGTCCTAAGTCCTAAGTCCTAAGTGTTATGTAATAATCTAAGTATTAATAAGTCCTATTGATATGTAATAAGTCCTAAGCCCTAAGTTGTATGTCCTAAGTCCTAAGTCCTAAGTGTTATGTCCTAAGTCTTAAGTCCTTAGTTCTAAGTGTTATGTAATAAGTTCTAAGTGTTATGTAATAAGTCGTAAGTCCTAAGTGTTATTGAATAAGTCCTAAGTCCTAAGTGTTATGTCCTAAGTCTTAAGTTCTTAGTTCTAAGTGTTATGTAATAAGTCCTAAGTCCTAAGTGTTATGTAATAAGTCCTAAGTCCTAAGTGTTATGTAATAAGTCGTAAGTCCTAAGTGTTATGTCCTAAGTCTTAAGTCCTTAGTTCTAAGTGTTATGTAATAAGTCCTAAGTGTTATTTAATAAGTCCTAAGTGTTATATAATAAGTCCTAATTGTTATGTAATAAGTCCTAAGTGCCAAGTCCTAAGTGTTATGTAATAAGTCCTAAATGGTATGTCCTAAGTTCCTAAGTGTTATGTAATAAGTCCTAAGTGTTATTTAATAAGTCCTAAGTCCTAAGTGTTATGTAATAAGTCCTAAGTGTTATGTAATAAGTCCTAAGTCCTAAGTGTTATGTCTAAGTCTTAAGTCCTTAGTTCTAAAGTGTTATGTGATAAGTCCTAAGTCCTAAGTGTTATGTAATAAGTCCTAAGTGGTATGTCCTAAGTGTTATGTCATGAGTCTTAAGTCCTTAGTTCTAAGTGTTATGTAATATAGTCCTAAGTCCTAAGTGTTATGTAATAAGTCCTAAGTCCTAAGTGTTATGTAAGAAGTCCTAGGTGTTATGTAATAAGTCCTAAGTCCTAAGTGTTATGTCCTAAGTCTTAAGTCCTTAGTTCTAAGTGTTAAGTAATAAGTCCTAAGTGTTATTTAATAAGTCCTAAGTGTTATGTAATAAGTCCTAATTGTTATGTAATAAGTCCTAAGTGTTATTTAATAAGTCCTAAGTCCTAAGTGTTATGTAATAAGTCCTAAGTGCTAAGTCCTAAGTGTTATGTAATAAGTAATACTGGTATGTCCTAAGTCCTAAGTGTTATGTAATAAGTCCTAAGTGTTATTTAATAAGTCCTAAGTCCTAAGTGTTATGTAATAAGTCCTAAGTGCTAGTCCTAATGTATGTCCTAAGTCCTAAGTCTAAGTGTTATGTAATAATCCTAAGTGTTATGTAATAAGTCCTAATTGATATGTAATAAGTCCTTACCCTAAGTTGTATGTCTAAGTCCTAAGTGTTATGTAATGAGTCCTAAGTCCTAAGTGTTAGTCCTAATCTTAAGTCTTAGTTCTAAGTGTTATGTAATAAGTCCTAAGTTCTAAATGTTATGTAATAAGTCCTAAGTCCTAAGTGTTATGTAATACGTCTAAGGTTATGTAATAAGTCCTAAGTCCTAAGTGTTATGTCCTAAGTCTTAAGTCCTTAGTTCTAAGTGTTATGTAATAAGTCCTAAGTCCTAAGTGTTATGTCCTAAGTCTTAAGTCCTTAGTTCTAAGTGTTATGTAATAACTCCTAAGTCCTAAGTGTTATGTCCTAAGTCTGAAGTCCTTAGTTCTAAGTGTTATGTAATAAGTCCTAAGTCGAAAGTGTTATGTAATAAGTCTTAAGTGCTAAGTCCTAAATCCTAAGTGTTATGTAATAACTCCTAAGTCCTAAGTCCTAAGTGTTATGTCCTATGTCTTAAGTCCTAAGTGTTATGTAATAAGTGCAAATTGTTATGTAATAAGTCCTAAGTCCTAAGTGGTATGTCCTAAGTCCTAAGTCCTAAGTGTTATGTAATAAGTCCTAAGTCCTAAGTGTTATGTCCTAAGTCTTAAGTCCTTAGTTTCTAAGTGTTATGTGATAAGTCCTAAGTCCTAAGTGTTATGTAATAAGTCCTAAGTCCTAAGTGGTATGTCCTAAGTCCCAATTCCTAAGGGTTATGTAATAAGTCCTAAGTGTTATTTAATAAGTCCTAAGTGTTATGTAATAAGTCCTAATTGTTATGTAATAAGTCCTAAGTGCTAAGTCCTAAGTGTTATGTAATAAGCCTTAAGTCCTTAGTTCTAAGTGTTATGTAATAAGTCCTCAATTCTAAGTGTTATGTAATAAGTCCTAAGTGTTATGTAATAAGTCCTAAGTCCTAAGTCCTAAGTGGTATGTCCTAAGTCCTAAGTCCTAAGTGTTATGTAATAAGTCCTAAGTCCTAAGTGTTATGTCCTAAGTCTTAAGTCCTTAGTTCTAAGTGTTATGTAATAACTCCTAAGTCCTAAGTGTTATGTCCTAAGTCTTAAGTCCTTAGTTCTAAGTGTTATGTAATAAGTCCTAATTGTTATGTAATAAGTCCTAAGTCCTAAGTGGTATGTCCTAAGTCCTAAGTCCTAAGTGTTATGTAATAAGACCTAAGTCCTAAGTGTTATGTCCTAAGTCTTAAGTCCTTAGTTCTAAGTGTATTGTAATAAGTCATAAGTCCTAAGTGTTATGTAATAAGTCCTAAGTCCTAAGTGTTATGTAATAAGTCCTAAGTGTTATGTAATAAGTCCTAAGTGCTAAGTCCTAAGTGGTATGTCCTAAGTCCTAAGTCCTAAGTGTTATGTAATAAGTCCTAAGTGTTATGTAATAAGTCCTAATTGATATGTAATAAGTCCTAAGCCTAAGTTGTATGTCCTAAGTCCTAAGTCCTAAGTGTTATGTCCTAAGTCTTAAGTCCTTAGTTCTAAGTGTTATGTAATAAGTTCTAAGTGTTATGTAATAAGTCGTAAGTCCTAAGTGTTATTGAATAAGTCCTAAGTCCTAAGTGTTATGTCCTAAGTCTTAAGTCCTTAGTTCTAAGTGTTATGTAATAAGTCCTAAGTCCTAAGTGTTATGTAATAAGTCCTAAGTCCTAAGTGTTATGTAATAAGTCGTAAGTCCTAAGTGTTATGTCCTAAGTCTTAAGTCCTTAGTTCTAAGTGTTATGTAATAAGTCCTAAGTGTTATTTAATAAGTCCTAAGTGTTATATAATAAGTCCTAATTGTTATGTAATAAGTCCTAAGTGCCAAGTCCTAAGTGTTATGTAATAAGTCCTAAATGGTATGTCCTAAGTCCTAAGTGTTATGTAATAAGTCCTAAGTGTTATTTAATAAGTCCTAAGTCCTAAGTGTTATGTAATAAGTCCTAAGTGTTATGTAATAAGTCCTAAGTCCTAAGTGTTATGTCCTAAGTCTTAAGTCCTTAGTTCTAAGTGTTATGTGATAAGTCCTAAGTCCTAAGTGTTATGTAATAAGTCCTAAGTGGTATGTCCTAAGTGTTATGTCATGAGTCTTAAGTCCTTAGTTCTAAGTGTTATGTAATAAGTCCTAAGTCCTAGGTGTTATGTAATAAGTCCTAAGTCCTAAGTGTTATGTAAGAAGTCCTAGGTGTTATGTAATAAGTCCTAAGTCCTAAGTGTTATGTCCTAAGTCTTAAGTCCTTAGTTCTAAGTGTTAAGTAATAAGTCCTAAGTGTTATTTAATAAGTCCTAAGTGTTATGTAATAAGTCCTAATTGTTATGTAATAAGTCCTAAGTGTTATTTAATAAGTCCTAAGTCCTAAGTGTTATGTAATAAGTCCTAAGTGCTAAGTCCTAAGTGTTATGTAATAAGTAATACGTGGTATGTCCTAAGTCCTAAGTGTTATGTAATAAGTCCTAAGTGTTATTTAATAAGTCCTAAGTCCTAAGTGTTATGTAATAAGTCCTAAGTGGTATGTCCTAAGTCCTAAGTCCTAAGTGTTATGTAATAAGTCCTAAGTGGTATGTCCTAAGTCCTAAGTCCTAAGTGTTATGTAATAAGTCCTAAGTGTTATGTAATAAGTCCTAATTGATATGTAATAAGTCCTTAGCCCTAAGTTGTATGTCCTAAGTCCTAAGTGTTATGTAATGAGTCCTAAGTCCTAAGTGTTATGTCCTAAGTCTTAAGTCCTTAGTTCTAAGTGTTATGTCCTAAGTGCCAATTCCTAAGGGTTATGTAATAAGTCCTAAGTGTTATTTAATAAGTCCTAAGTGTTATGTAATAAGTCCTAATTGTTATGTAATAAGTCCTAAGTGCTAAGTCCTAAGTGTTATGTAATAAGTCCTAAGTGCTAAGTCCTAAGTGTTATGTAATAAGTCCTAAGTCCTAAGTGTTATGTCCTAAGTCTTAAGTCCTTAGTTCTAAGTGTTATGTAATAAGTCCTAAATTCTAAGTGTTATGTAATAAGTCCTAAGTGTTATGTAATAAGTCCTAAGTCCTAAGTGGTATGTCCTAAGTCCTAAGTCCTAAATGTTATGTAATAAGTCCTAAGTCCTAAGTGTTATGTCCTAAGTCTTAACTCCTTAGTTCTAAGTGTTATGTAATAAGTCCTAAGTCCTAAGTGTTATATAATAAGTCCTAAATCCTAGGTGTTATGTAATAACTCCTAAGTCCTAAGTCCTAAGTGTTATGTCCTATGTCTTAAGTCCTAAGTGTTATGTAATAAGTCCTAAATTCTAAGTGTTATGTAATAAGTCCTAAGTCCTAAGTCCTAAGTGGTATGTCCTAAGTCCTAAGTGTTATGTAATAAGTCCTAAGTCCTAAGTGTTATGTCCTAAGTCTTAAGTCCTTAGTTCTAAGTGTTATGTAATAAGTCCTAAGTCCTAAGTCCTAAGTGGTATGTCCTAAGTCCTAAGTCCTAAATGTTATGTAGTAACTCCTAAGTCCTAAGTGTTATATAATAAGTCCTAAATCCTAGGTGTTATGCAATAACTCCTAAGTCCTAAGTCCTAAGTGTTATGTCCTATGTCTTAAGTCCTTAGTTCTAAGTGGTATGTAATAAGTCCTAAGTGTTATTTAATAAGTCCTAAGTCCTAAGTGGTATGTCCTAAGTCCTAAGTGTTATGTAATAAGTCCTAAGTCCTAAGTGTTATGTCCTAAGTCTTAAATCCTTAGTTCTAAGTGTTATGTAATAAGTCCTAAGTGTTATGTAATAAGTCCTAAGTCCTAAGTGTTATGTAATAAGTCCTAAGTGTTATGTAATAAGTCATAAGTCCTAAGTCCTAAGTGGTATGTCCTAAGTCCTAAGTCCTAAGTGTTATGTTCTAAGTCTTAAGTCCTTAGTTCTAAGTGTTATGTGATAAGTCCTAAGTCCTAAGTGTTATGTAATAAGTCCTAAGTCCTAAGTGGTATGCCCTAAGTCCCAATTCCTAAGGGTTATGTAATAAGTCCTAAGTGTTATTTAATAAGTCCTAAGTGTTATGTAATAAGTCCTAATTGTTATGTAATAAGTCCTAAGTGCTAAGTCCTAAGTGTTATGTAATAAGTCCTAAGTCCTAAGTGTTATGTCCTAAGTCTTAAGTCCTTAGTTCTAAGTGTTATGTAATAAGTCCTAAGTCCTAAGTCCTAAGTGGTATGTCCTAAGTCCTAAGTGGTATGTCCTAAGTCTTAAGTCCTTAGTTCTAAGTGTTATGTAATAACTCCTAAGTCCTAAGTGTTATGTAATAAGTCCTAAGTCCTAAGTGTTATGTCCTAACAGGGCGTGTCCTGGTCAGGCATGTGAGCAGAAGCATCTCACTGCTCTCCTGCTGGAGCCGAGCTAATTAAGGGAATTCGGAGCCCTCACTGCCAGTCTCAGCCGACCGGGTAGGAGAGGAGGTGCTGTGGATCACAGAGAGCGAGGTGACAAGCTGTGAAGAGTGAAATATGACCCGCAGGAGACAGAAAGATGCTGGCTGGGGAGATGGAGGAGTCTCACAAGATGGCACCGAGAAGAGGGAGGAGGCGGTCAAAGCTAATGAGGCATGCCAGCTCAGAATGAGCACGGCTGCAAAGCTGGGGAAATATCCCACACTGGTGGATAAAGGTGAACAGCAGGACTCTGATGGAGGTGAGGAAGTGGACGGGGAGGAGGCACTGAATTCACAGGCTGAGGGGGAAGGTGGAAAGATCCCGGGAGACAGCAATGATGGAGAGCAAAAGGCTGCAGCTGCAAAGGTGGGGGCTGACATAGAGGAGAATCCTACACTTAAAGACGTTTTTGCTGTGGTGTCATATTGCAAGCAAGCACTGAACACCCTGACACAGCAAGTATTGGGAGTGCAAACAGAAGTAGCCACTGTGAAAAAAGATTTACACAAGGTTAATGTTAGAACTGGAGAGGTGGAAGAGAGAGTTGGAGTGGCTGAGGATCGGATTAATAACCTCACAAAGTCTGAACAACGCTTTAAACAGCAGATTGCTGAGGTCATTGCCAAGAACGATGACTTGGAAAACAGATCTAGGAGAAGTAACATAAGGATAGTCGGCCTCCCGGAGAAGACAGAGGGACGGGACCCGACCCAGTATATTGAAAAATGGCTACAGGAGCAAATAGGCGCTGAATCCCTCACTAAATTCTATGCGGTGGAAAGGGCGCATAGAGTGCCGACGCAGCCGCAGCCCCCGGGTAAAGGGCCACGTGTCATGATTGCGAAACTGCTGCATTATAGGGATAGAGACATTATCCTTCGTAAGGCGAGAGACGGAGATGAAATAAAAGTGAATGGTCAGAGGGTTGGCATCTATCCTGATTATTCAGTGACTGTGCAAAGGCAGCGAATGCGGTTTGGTGGAGTAAAACGCACTTTGAGAGATCTGGGAATCCAATACTCAATGATGTTTCCTGCCAAGCTGCGGGTGGAAGCAATGGATAGAGCCCATTTCTTTGTGGATCCAGAGGAGGCCGCACAGTGGATTGAGGTCAACAGGAAAGCTCTACAAGCGAAGGCTAAAGATTGAGAGATCTGGAATGCTTGAAAAGACCTACAGGAGGACCGGTCGGCTGGAGACATGAGTTATCTGGACTCTTTGCTGATCTGCAGTGGTGGTTTTGCTAACTGAGAAACTATCTCAATAATAGAGGGGCACACAATGTATGCTCTGTTAAAACTAATACAGCTTTAGACATGTGCAGAGAGGAGAGGGGGGCTTTTATTTTTTGCCCCCTACTTCCATTTTTCTAATTTTTCATTAACGTTGTATTTGTTATCTCTTTTTCAATTTAACAGGGGGTAATGTTGACTTCTTATGTGTAAGTTCTGGTATGTGCTCTTCCTCTTCTTTTGGTCAGGGAGGACACGGTGGTCTTAAGGACAATGAAACTACTGCAGCCGGATATATTATACAACTGCTCTCATTAGAGGGTAGGGCGGTGGGGGGCAATGTTTGATGCCATTGATCTGTCACATTTTTTAGGATGATTATGGGTATAATATGGTTTACTTATGACGGCTTAACTTGGGTGTTACCAAATTACTGCAAGTGACTTGAAGTTCGGCGGGAAGGAGGGGGCAACACAGGAGCGGGGAAGTGTACTTGTATGCGAGATCTGGGAGAAGGACTTCACCTGGAAGATGGGGCTGGGATGGGAGAACCCATAGCTCTCATGGAGCATGTACGAGAGGGAGGTTGGAGGGGGGGGAGGGAAGGGGGGAGGGAGGGAATTGGCAGTGGGAAAGATAATGACAGCAGAAGCAGCAACTGGTTATGTGTAGAAATTGTGATTAACATCGTATTATGGGTACTTTTAGAATTATGAGCTGGAACGTCAGGGGCTTGTCGGAGAAAACTAAGAGGGCAGCGATTCTCAAATGTGCTCAAGATCAAGGAGCCTCGGTGGTGTGTATCTTAGAGACTCATTTGAAACGCGAGAAGACTCATATTCTTAATAGAAGATGGATACAGAGATCGTACCACTCTACTTTCTCCAACTATGCCAGGGGGGTGTCGGTTTTGATTAGTAGATCCACGCCTTTTGAGGAAATTGATGTCTATATTGACCCAGAGGGACGGGGAGTGGCGATTAAAGGGGTGTTCTATGGACAACTATTATGTATAGTGGCAATGTATATCCCCCCCCTTATTCTAGCACACAAATTAGAGTGATGAGGGAATTTGCGGAAAAAAGGAAGGGTGCTACCGTTGCTAATGGTTGGAGATTTTAATAATGTAGTGGACAGTTTTTGGGATCGCAATAAGAGGCAGGCTAATGTACGGGAGGGCACCATGACAGTTTTTGGTAACCTTATAAAGGAACTAGGTCTGGTTGACACATGGAGGGCTAGGAACACTGGGAAGAGATGCTACTCCTGCCACTCTGCTTCGCATGGCACGCTGTCACGTATAGATCTGGCCCTGGCGGATAGCTGGGCTGATAGTGTGATTGGGGAAGTACGATACCTACCTCGGGTGTTATCGGACCATAGCCCTGTCGTTGTAAGTGTCAGATATGGGTCTCGGACTGGAGTGACCAGGGAGGGGTGGAAGATGCATCCGGTTTGGCTGCAGCACCTTAATGTTCAAAAAATAGGGGAGGAAGTGGAGGAATTTTTCACACTTAATGAGGGGAGTACGGATAAATTAGTGGAATGGGATGCCTTGAAAGCCTTCCTGAGGGGGATCTTGTTTAGAGATATATGTAGACGTAAAACACTAACTAAGCAGGAGGAATTGGAGAGTTTGGAGGCATTAGAGAAAGCAGAGGAAGCCGCCATAATTGATACTACAATGGAAGCACAAAATGATCTCAAAACAGCTCAGGATCGGGTGAACAAGATTCTACTGGATAAGATGGCAAAAAGGCAGGCGTTTAGAAAGGCTGAATTTTATGCTGAAGGGGAAAAAGTGGGACACCTGCTGGCTGTCATAGCGGCGGCGCAGAATAGCACTACACATATTCATGAAATGGTGGATGGGGCTGGGAAGACGGTCACGGAAGTGGAAGACATACTAACCGTCTTTACAAGCTTCTATAGTGCACTCTATTCCTCGGAAGGGAGGGTGGTGGATGGGGAGATAGATCATTTTCTGGAAATGGGAGTGCTCCCTAAGTTGAATGAGGAAAGCAGAGAGAGACTGGAGGCCCCCATTACTGAGGAGGAGATGACACATGCTCTGCATGGCATGGCAAATGACAAAGCCCCAGGCACTGATGGATTACCAACAGAAGTGTATAAGCAGTTTTCAGACCTTTTACTCCCTAGACTGCTACAGGTATTTGAGGAGGCCAATAGGAAACGACTACTGCCGGATTCCATGAGGGAGGCAATGATAGTGGTAATCCCGAAGGAGGGGAAGGACCCCAAGATACCCGAGTCATATAGACCAATTTCATTGTTAACTACCGACGTAAAAATACTGGCGAAAGTATTGGCTACTCGACTGTCTGGGGTTGTCTCCTCCTTAATACATCCGGATCAGTCGGGGTTCATGCCCAGTAGATCTACAGCGATCAACATACGTAGATTGTACCTCAATCTCCAGCTGCAGGCCGATAACGCGGGAAGTAGAGTAATCGCTTCACTAGACGCCCATAAGGCGTTCGATAGTGTACAGTGGAATTATCTGTGGAGGGTTATGCAGCGGATGGGGTTTGGGCCGCGATTTATGGAATGGGTACAATTGCTATACTCTCAACCTACGGCCAAACTTAGAGTAAACGGGGCGGTGTCTTCATCTTTTCAACTTGCTAGGGGAACTCGACAGGGATGCCCCTTGTCACCCCTCCTTTTTGCCATAGCAATTGAGCCACTGGCTGCGGTTATCAGGAAGAGGCGAGAGATCAAGGGATTCCAATATGGGAGGTTGGAAGAGAAAATTGCTTTGTATGCTGATGATCTCCTGTTGTTTCTTGGAGATCCAGAGGGATCATTGAGCTGTGCCATGCAGATCATTGAAAGTTTCGGGACAATCTCGGGATTGAAGATTAATTGGTCCAAATCTGTACTGTTCAAAGTAGATCGGGGAGTGGAGTGGTCAGAGAGAAATGTAGAGGCGAATAGGTTACAGTGCACGGAGGTATTTAAATATTTGGGGGTGCAGGTTTCTCTGCCTATTTCAGATTACTTGAATGTCAATCTTGTGCCTTTGGTTAAAAAACTCCGAGAGAAGATAGAGGTTTGGGTTAAGTTGCATTTAACGGTGGTGGGTAGGATCAACCTTCTTAAAATGATTATAATGCCCAAATTACTTTACATCCTACACAACGCACCTATCTGGATTTCCAAAAAATGGTTTAGATCACTAGATAGTTTGTTTAGAACTCTGGTATGGGGCAAGAAACAGGCAAGAATTCGATTAGAGATACTCCAAAGGCCCAAAGACGAGGGGGGGTTAGCGCTCCCGAATCCTGAATTGTATTTCTTAGCGGCTCAAAGCCAGCACTTTAGGGGATGGGCATGTCCAAGGGGAAAGGGGTCCACACGGTATCTCCTGGAGCACTGTATGAGTGGGAGACCAGTAATGGAAGGCCTGGAAGGGAGGTCTATGAAACGGCTGGGAGGCGCCAGTCCCACGCTGGACCTGATACAAAGGGTTTGGGATTCATTGAAGAAGGTGAGAGGGATACAGGGACTAACCAAGTATACGCCCATATGGAATAACAATGGTCTCCCTGAGTTACAAAAAATTGGGAATATAAGAGAATGGGATGCCAAAGGAATAACTCGGATGGATCAAATTTTGGAAAATGGGAATATGAAGCCATTTCAACAGTTGCAGGGAGAATTTTTTACTATCGGGCACGGAGTGGTATCATTATGAACAAGTTAAACATGCCATTAAATCCCAGAGGAATACACAAAATATGAAGGTGGAAGTGGACCTGGTCCTTGATTATGTCTGCCAGGAGGGGATTACCAGGGGGGTTATCTCGAGCACATACAGGGATCTTATGCACACATTTTTGCTTCGGTTTCCACTGAAGGCAAGGGATAAATGGGAGGCAGAGCTTGGGCATATTGAGAACGATGTATGGGAGACCATCTTGGAATATATTCCAAAGCTCTCTTTAAGTGAACCTGCAAGACTGTCACATATCTATGTAGTCCACAGGGTTTATAGATCACCACTACGACTGTATAAAATGGGGCTGAGGGAAACCTCTGCATGTCCTAGGTGTGGAGGGACGGTGCGGGTATACTCCACATGATGTGGGAATGCCCCAGGTTGGCCACATTCTGGTCTGGAGTATTGGATATGATTGGAGGGGCATACGGATGTGTGGTTTCTGGAGATCCTGTTACATGCTTGTTGGGATATGTGGAGGAGATTCCAGTTGTGCCTAATATGAAAATAGCCATTGCAAGGTTATTCTACTGTGCTAGGAAATTAATTGCGCAACATTGGACTGGGACTGACCCTCCTACTAACGAGGAGTTTTCCAAAAGAGTGGAGTATATCATACAACTAGAAAGGGGCATCTATGAAAAGAGAGGGAAGCAATCCTGCATGACATCATATGGGGACCATGGATTCAGTTTAAAGGATTGTGAGATCTGCTGTACGTTCTGAGGTGTGCGGGAGGGAGGATGAGCTGCTGACGTGGGAGGAAGCCAGATTATGGGAAAATAACATAGTTCCTTGCTGCATTGTTTGTGAAGGATACGGAGGGAGGTACTGCTGCCGAGGGATGGGGAGGGTGGGGGTGGGGTTCATATTAAAATGATTGTATTTATGCCATGCTGAATTGAAATTACTGACATGTGTTTACCAAAAGTTCAATAAAAAAGTATTTGATTTAAAAAAAAAGTGTTATGTCCTAAGTCTTAAGTCCTTAGTTCTAAGTGTTATGTAATAAGTCCTAAGTCCTAAGTGTTATGTAATAAGTCCTAAGTCCTAAGTGTTATGTAATAAGTCCTAAGTGTTATGTCCTAAGTCTTAAGTCCTTAGTTCTAAGTGTTATGTCCCAAGTCCTAAGTCCTAAGTGTTATGTAATAAGTCCTAAGTCCTAAGTGTTATGTAATAAGTCCTAAGTGTTATGTCCTAAGTCTTAAGTCCTTAGTTCTAAGTGTTATGTAATAAGTCCTGATTGTTATGTAATAAGTCCTAAGTCCTAAGTGGTATGTCCTAAGTCCTAAGTCCTAAGTGTTAGGACATAACACTTAGGACTTAGGACTTATTACATAACACTTAGGACTTAGGACTTAGGACATACCACTTAGGACTTAGGACTTATTACATAAGTCTTAACTCCTTAGTTCTAAGTGTTATGTAATAAGTCCTAAGTCCTAAGTGTTATGTCCTAAGTCTTAAGTCCTTAGTTCTAAGTGTATTGTAATAAGTCATAAGTCCTAAGTGTTATGTAATAAGTCCTAAGTCCTAAGTGTTATGTAATAAGTCCTAAGTGGTATGTCCTAAGTCCTAAGTCCTAAGTGTTATGTAATAAGTCATAATTGTTATGTAATAAGTCCTAAGTCCTAAATGGTATGTCCTAAGTCCTAAGTGTTATGTAATAAGTCCTAAGTCCTAAGTGTTATGTCCTAACTCTTAAGTCCTTAGTTCTAAGTGTTATGTAATAAGTCCTAAGTTCTAAGTGTTATGTAATAAGTCCTAAGTCCTAAGTGTTATGTAATAAGTTCTAAGTGTTATGTAATAAGTCGTAAGTCCTAAGTGTTATGTAATAAGTCCTAAGTGTTATGTAATAAGTCTTAAGTCCTAAGTCCTAAGTCCTAAGTGTTACGTAATAAGTCCTAAGTGCTAAGTCCTAAGTCCTAAGTGTTATGTCCTAAGTCTTAAATCCTTAGTTCTAAGTGTTATGTAATAAGTCCTAAGTTCTAAGTGTTATGTAATAAGTCCTAAGTCCTTAGTGTTATGTCCTAAGTCTTAAGTCCTTAGTTCTAAGTGTTATGTAATAAGTCCTAAGTCCTAAGTGTTATGTAATAAGTCCTAAGTGTTATGTCCTAAGTCTTAAGTCCTTAGTTCTAAGTGTTATGTAATAAGTCCTAAGTGTTTTTTTAATAAGTCTTAAGTCCTAAGTGTTATGTAATAAGTGCTAATTGTTATGAAATCAGTCCTAATCCTAAGTCCTAAGTGGTATGTCCTAAGTCCTAAGTCCTAAGTGTTATGTAATAAGTCCCAAGTCCTAAGTGGTATGTCCTAAGTCCTAAGTTCTAAGTGTTATGTAATAAGTCCTAAGTCCTAAGTGTTATGTAATAAGTCTTAAGTGCTAAGTCCTAAATCCTAAGTGTTATGTAATAACTCCTAAGTCCTAAGTCATAAGTGTTATGTCCTAAGTCTTAAGTCCTTAGTTCTAAGTGTTATGTAATAAGTCCTAAGTGTTATTTAATAAGTGCTAATTGTTATGTAATAAGTCCTTAGTTCTAAGTGTTATGTAATAACTTCTAAGTCCTAAGTGTTATTTAATAAATCCTAAGTTATAAGTGTTATGTCCTAAGTCTTAAGTCCTTAGTTCTAAGTGTTATGTAATAAGTCCTAAGTCCTAAGTGTTATGTAATAAGTCCTAAGTCCTAAGTGTTATGTAATAAGTCCTAAGTCCTAAGTGTTATGTCTTAAGTCTTAAGTCCTTAGTTCTAAGTGTTATGTCCTAAGTCCTAAGTGTTATGTAATAAGTCCTAAGTCCTAAGTGTTATATCCTAAGTCTTAAGTCCTTAGTTCCAAGTGTTATGTAATAAGTCCTAAGTGTTATTTAATAAGTCCTAAGTGTTATGTAATAAGTCCTAATTGTTATGTAATAAGTCCTAAGTGCAAAGTCCTAAGTGTTATGTAATAAGTCCTAAGTCCTAAGTGTTATGTCCTGAGTCTTAAGTCCTTAGTTCTAAGTGTTATGTAATAAGTCCTAAATTCTAAGTGTTATGTAATAAGTCCTAAGTGTTATGTAATAAGTCCTAAGTCCTAAGTCCTAAGTGGTATGTCCTAAGTCCTAAGTGTTATGTAATAAGTCCTAAGTCCTAAGTGTTATGTCCTAAGTCTTAAGTCCTTAGTTCTAAGTGTTATGTAATAAGTCCTAAGTCCTAAGTGTTATGTCCTAAGTCTTAAGTCCTTAGTTCTAAGTGTTATGTAATAACTTCTAAGTCCTAAGTGTTATGTCCTAAGTCTTAAGTCCTAAGTCCTAAGTGTTATGTAATAAGTCCTAAGTCCTAAGTTTATGTAATAAGTCCTAAGTCCTGTGTTATGTAATAAGTCCTAAGTGTTAGGTAATAAGTCTTAAGTCCTAAGTCCTAAGTGTTACGTAATAAGTCCTAAGTGCTAAGTCCTAAGTCCTAAGTGTTATTTCCTAAGTCTTAAATCCTTAGTTCTAAGTGTTATGTAATAAGTCCTAAGTCCTAAGTGTTATGTCCTAAGTCTTAAGTCCTTAGTTCTAAGTGTTATGTAATAAGTCCTAAGTGTTATTTAATAAGTCTTAAGTCCTAAGTGTTATTGTAATACTCCTAAGTCCTAAGTCCTAAGTGTTATGTAATAAGTCCTAAGTGTTATGTAATAAGTCCTAAGTACTAAGTGTTATGTAATAAGTCCTAAGTGTTATGTAATAAGTCCTAAGTCCTAAGTGTTATGTAATAAGTCCTAAGTCCTAAGTGTTATGTCCTAAGTCTTAAGTCCTTAGTTCTAAGTGTTATGTAATAAGTCCTAAGTCCTAAGTGTTATGTAATAAGTCTTAAGTGCTAAGTCCTAAATCCTAAGTGTTATGTAATAATTCCTAAGTCCTAAGTCATAAGTGTTATGTCCTAAGTCTTAAGTCCTTAGTTCTAAGTGTTATGTAATAAGTCCTAAGTGTTATTTAATAAGTCTTAAGTCCTAAGTCCTAAGTCCTAAGTGTTACGTAATAAGTCCTAAGTCCTAAGTGTTATGTAATAAGTCCTAAGTCCTAAGTGTTATGTCCTAAGTCTTAAATCCTTAGTTCTAAGTGTTATGTAATAAGTCCTAAGTTCTAAGTGTTATGTAATAAGTCCTAAGTCCTAAGTGTTATGTCCTAAGTCTTAAGTCCTTAGTTCTAAGTGTTATGTAATAAGTCCTAAGTGTTATTTAATAAGTCTTAAGTCCTAAGTGTTATGTCCTAAGTCTTAAGTCCTTAGTTCTGATTGTTATGTAATAAGTCCTAAGTCCTTAGTTCTAAGTGTTATGTAATAAGTCCTACGTTCTAAGTGTTATGTAATAAGTCCTAAGTCCTAAGTGTTATGTAATAAGTCCTAAGTGTTATGTAATAAGTCCTAAGTCCTAAGTGTTATGTCCTAAGTCTTAAGTCCTTAGTTCTAAGTGTTATGTAATAAGTCCTAAGTTCTAAGTGTTATGTAATAAGTCCTAAGTCCTAAGTGTTATGTAATAAGTCTTAAGTGCTAAGTCCTAAATCCTAAGTGTTATGTAATAACTCCTAAGTCCTAAGTCATAAGTGTTATGTCCTAAGTCTTAAGTCCTTAGTTCTAAGTGTTATGTAATAAGTCCTAAGTGTTATTTAATAAGTGCTAATTGTTATGTAATAAGTACTAAGTCCTAAGTGTTATGTCCTAAGTCTTAAGTCCTTAGTTCTAAGTGTTATGTAATAACTTCTAAGTCCTAAGTGTTATTTAATAAGTCCTAAGTCCTAAGTGTTATGTCCTAAGTCTTAAGTCCTTAGTTCTAAGTGTTATGTAATAAGTCCTAAGTCCTAAGTGTTATGTAATAAGTCTTAAGTGCTAAGTCCTAAATCCTAAGTGTTATGTAATAACTCCTAAGTCCTAAGTCCTAAGTGTTATGTCCTAAGTCTTAAGTCC
The DNA here is from genome assembly GCA_033576535.1 of Allobates femoralis. NCBI lineage: Eukaryota > Metazoa > Chordata > Amphibia > Anura > Aromobatidae > Allobates > Allobates femoralis. Next base: position 479,747,081 of record JARQOC010000004.1, on the reverse strand, counting down.
TTAGTTCTAAGTGTTATGTAATAAGTCCTAAGTGTTATGTAATAAGTCCTAAGTCCTAAGTGTTATGTCTTAAGTCTTAAGTCCTTAGTTCTAAGTGTTATGTCCTAAGTCCTAAGTGTTATGTAATAAGTCCTAAGTCCTATTTGTTATATCCTAAGTCTTAAGTCCTTAGTATCAAGTGTTATGTAATAAGTCCTAAGTGTTATGTAATAAGTCCTAAGTCCTAAGTGGTATGTCCTAAGTCCTAAGTGTTATGTAATAAGTCTAAGTCCTAAGTGTTATGTCCTAAGTCTTAAGTCCTTAGTTCTAAGTGTTATGTAATAAGTCCTAAGTCCTAAGTGTTATGTCCTAAGTCTTAAGTCCTTAGTTCTAAGTGTTATGAAATAACTCCTAAGTCCTAAGTGTTATGTAATAAGTCCTAAGTCCTAAGTGTTATGTCCCAAGTCTTAAGTCCTTAGTTCTAAGTGTTATGTCCTAAATCCTAAGTGTTATGTAATAAGTCCTAAGTCCTAAGTGTTATATCCTAAGTCTTAAGTCCTAAGTGTTATGTCCTAAGTCTTAAGTCCTTAGTTCTAAGTGTTATGTAATAAGGCCTAAGTTCTAAGTGTTATGTAATAAGTCCTAAGTCCTAAGTGTTATGTAATAAGTCCTAAGTGTTATGTAATAAGTCCTAAGTCCTAAGTGGTATGTCCTAAGTCCTAAGTCCTAAGTGTTATGTCCTAAGTCTTAAGTCCTTAGTTCTAAGTGTTATGTAATAAGTCCTAAGTTCTAAGTGTTATGTAATAAGTCCTAAGTCCTAAGTGTTATGTAATAAGTCCTAAGTGTTATGTAATAAGTCGTAAGTCCTAAGTGTTATGTCCTAAGTCTTAAGTCCTTAGTTCTAAGTGTTTATGTAATGACTCCTAAGTCCTAAGTGTTATGTAATAAGTCCTAAGTGTTACGTAATAAGTCCTAAGTCCTAAGTGTTATTTAATAAGTCCTAAGTCCTAAGTGTTATGTAATAACTCCTAAGTCCTAAGTCCTAAGTGTTATGTCCTAAGTCTTAAGTCCTTAGTTCTAAGTGTTATGTAATAAGTCCTAAGTCCTAAGTGTTATGTCCTAAGTCTTAAGTCCTTAGTTCTAAGTGTTATGTAATAAGTCCTAAGTCCTAAGTGTTATGTCCTAAGTCTTAAGTCCTAAGTCCTAAGTGTTATGTAATAAGTCCTAAGTCCTAAGTGTTATGTAATAAGTCCTAAGTCCTGTGTTATGTAATAAGTCCTAAGTGTTAGGTAATAAGTCTTAAGTCCTAAGTCCTAAGTGTTACGTAATAAGTCCTAAGTGCTAAGTCCTAAGTCCTAAGTGTTATTCCTAAGTCTTAAATCCTTAGTTCTAAGTGTTATGTAATAAGTCCTAAGTTCTAAGTGTTATGTAATAAGTCCTAAGTACTAAGTGTTATGTAATAAGTCCTAAGTGTTATGTAATAAGTCCTAAGTCCTAAGTGTTATGTAATAAGTCCTAAGTCCTAAGTGTTATGTCCTAAGTCTTAAGTCCTTAGTTCTAAGTGTTATGTAATAAGTCCTAAGTCCTAAGTGTTATGTAATAAGTCTTAAGTGCTAAGTCCTAAATCCTAAGTGTTATGTAATAACTCCTAAGTCCTAAGTGTTATGTCCTAAGTCTTAAGTCCTTAGTTCTAAGTGTTATGTAATAAGTCTAAGTGTTATTTAATAAGTCTTAAGTCCTAAGTGTTATGTCCTAAGTCTTAAGTCCTTAGTTCTGATTGTTATGTAATAAGTCCTAAGTCCTAAGTGTATGTCCTAAGTCCTAAGTCCTAAGTGTTATGTAATAAGTCCTAAGTCCTAAGTGTTATGTCATAAGTCTTAAGTCCTTAGTTCTAAGTGTTATGTGATAAGTCCTAAGTCCTAAGTGTTATGTAATAAGTCCTAAGTAATAAGTGGTATGTCCTAAGTCCCATTTCCTAAGGGTTATGTAATAAGTCCTAAGTGTTATTTAATAAGTCCTAATGTTATGTAATAAGTCCTAATTGTTATGTAATAAGTCCTAAGTGCAAAGTCCTAAGTGTTATGTAATAAGTCCTAAGTCCTAAGTGTTATGTCCTAAGTCTTAAGTCCTTAGTTCTAAGTGTTATGTAATAAGTCCTAAGTCCTAAGTGTTATGTCCTAAGTCTTAAGTCCTTAGTTCTAAGTGTTATGTAATAACTTCTAAGTCCTAAGTGTTATTTAATAAGTCCTAAGTCCTAAGTGTTATGTCCTAAGTCTTAAGTCCTTAGTTCTAAGTGTTATGTAATAAGTCCTAAGTCCTAAGTGTTATGTCTTAAGTCTTAAGTCCTTAGTTCTAAGTGTTATGTCCTAAATCCTAAGTGTTATGTAATAAGTCCTAAGTCCTAAGTGTTATATCCTAAGTCTAAGTCCTAAGTGTTATGTCCTAAGTCTTAAGTCCTTAGTTCTAAGTGTTATGTAATAAGGCCTAAGTTCTAAGTGTTATGTAATAAGTCCTAAGTCCTAAGTGTTATGTAATAAGTCCTAAGTGTTATGTAATAAGTCGTAAGTCCTTAGTTCTAAGTGTTATGTAATGACTCCTAAGTCTTAAGTGTTATGTAATAAGTCCTAAGTCCTAAGTGTTATGTCCTAAGTCTTAAGTCCTTAGTTCTAAGTGTTATGTAATAAGTCCTAAGTTCTAAGTGTTATGTAATAAGTCCTAAGTCCTAAGTGTTATGTAATAAGTCCTAAGTGTTATGTAATAAGTCTTAAGTCCTAAGTCCTAAGTCCTAAGTGTTACGTAATAAGTCCTAAGTCCTAAGTGTTATGTAATAAGTCCTAAGTCCTAAGTGTTATGTCCTAAGTCTTAAATCCTTAGTTCTAAGTGTTATGTAATAAGTCCTAAGTTCTAAGTGTTATGTAATAAGTCCTAAGTCCTAAGTGTTATGTCCTAAGTCTTAAGTCCTTAGTTCTAAGTGTTATGTAATAACTCCTAAGTCCTAAGTGTTATGTAATAAGTCCTAAGTCCTAAGTGTTATGTCCCAAGTCTTAAGTCCTTAGTTCTAAGTGTTATGTAATAAGTCCTAAGTGTTATTTAATAAGTCCTAAGTCCTAAGTGTTATGTAATAACTCCTAAGTCCTAAGTGTTATGTAATACGTCCTAAGTCCTAAGTCCTAAGTGTTATGTCCTAAGTCTTAAGTCCTTAGTTCTAAGTGTTATGTAATAAGTCCTAAGTCCTAAGTGTTATGCCCTAAGTCTTAAGTCCTAAGTCCTAAGTGTTATGTAATAAGCAGCGGCGCTGTGTGGGCAGAGTGGTCAGCGGTGGGCAGAGTGGTCAGTGGTAGGCAGAGTGGTCAGCGGTGGGGCGGGCGGGAGGGCGGACACACACACACACACTCCGATATACTTACCACCATCCCTGCTTCTTCCTTGCCGCCTGCGTCTTCCTGAGTCCTCCGTTCTGCAGACATGTCGCCGCACCCAGGACTGGATCCAATATGGCATCCGGGAACTCTTGCGAGAGTTCCCCCTGCCTGTGCCACTCCATCCTCCCCCATCCCACCGCTTCCTCCTCCTTCCTTTGCTCTACTCACCTCCGCCACTCTATCCTCCGTCCTCCCCCTGCCTGTGCTGCTCCGTTCTCTCCCACTCTGCTGCTTCATTCTGTCCTCCACCACCCCGCCTCTCTGCGCTTCATCCTCCCCCTGCCGCTCCATCCTCCCCTTGCCTGTGCCGCTCCATCCTCCCCCACCCCACCGCTTCCTCCTCCTTCCTTTGTCCTCCTCCCCTCTGCCACTCCATCCTCTGTCCTCCCCCTGCCTGTGCTGCTCCATCCTCCCCCACCCCACCGCTTCGTCCTCCGTCCTCCTCCCCCCTGCCGCTCTGTGCTCCATCCTCCCCCTGCCGCTCCTTCCTCGCCCTGCCTCTGCTGTTACATCCTCCCACACCCCGCCACTACCTCCTCTGTCCTCCATCCTCCTCCTCCCTGCTGTTCTGTCCTCCCTCCTCCCCCCTGCCACGCCGTTCTTCCCCCGCCGCTCCTTCTTCAAAGTTCCTCACAATTCAGCCCTCACCGCCTTCCCCATGCAATCTCTATTTCTATATTCTAGAATACCCGATGCGTTAGAATCGGGCCACCATCTAGTATGAACATAAGATAACAAATAATACAATGTATGAGTATCAAACAAAAACATATTCAACATATCAAAGATACATAATACACTCTATGATGAACAGCCGGACAGATTCTTTAGAAAGTAATTAACCTGTCGCAAAAAAGGGGGTAGATAAGTATATGGGCAGGAGAAAAGAAATGAAAAACGAAAGTGATTTTTTTTTTTATATAATACAGAAGGATACACAAGGTAAGGAAATGAAGTACCTAGCTTATTGATAGATGAAATCATGTAATGGTAATAATACCTAATTTAATGTGAGATTGCAGACCAGATCACATGTGGAGCTCAAGGCTAGTATAGCGTATCCTATATGAAAATGAGAAGTACTCTTATGATAAGGATAATATAGACTAACTGAAGGTAATACCGTGTTTCCCCGAAAGTAAGGTCCTGTCTTACATAAATTTTACCTCCGAAAGTCGCACCCTGTCTTACTTTCGGGGGGGGGGGGGGGGGGAAGGGGGATTACCATGCTGAACAGTATCCCACTGCAGCCCCCACAACAGTGCCATATCCCACCGCAGCCTCCCATAACAGTGCCGTATCCCACTGCAGCCTCCCATAACAGTACTGCAGTGTACCATACACATAGACACACACAGCCCCATACACACACACCCATACAGTACCCATACAAACACACCCATACCCATAGGTACACATACAGTACACACACACACACAGCTCCATACACGCACACCCATGGTTATGGTTATACAGTACATACGTTTCCTTACTTTTTTTTTCTCTGGGTCACTTTTGTTTTCCTCTGCGGGGCAACTGTGGGACGCTTCTGCTGCAGGGACGCTGGGCCAATCAGCAGCGAGCCGGGACTGCAGTGACGTCGGGGCTGGGCTGCCAATCACAGCTCGAGCTGCTGGGCCAATCAGCACTCGAGCTGATGGGCCAATCAGCAGCGAGCCGGGGACAGCAGTGACGTCGGGGCTGGACACACCGGGGGACAGCGGCGGCCCAAAGATACGGTACTAAGGGAGGCCTTATATTCCCCAGCGCCCCTTCTCCCCCCCCCAGGCGGCCTTAAATTCGGGGGGTTAACATTAGCAGACTCCCCGTTCCCCCTACCCTGTCTTACTTTCGGGGGGGGTCTTACTATCGGGGAAACACGGTAGTAAAATAGATTCTTGATGGCAAATTCACTCTCAGTATCTTAAGAAAGAATCTCCAAGTATTATAAAAGGAGGAAAGTATCACTAGATAGCATGATGAGCAAACTATGTATCAATAATGGTATTATATGATAAGAGCTTAATTCAAGGAAAATATGGGACTGTACCTTAAGAATCATGTGTCACATGCAGGTGTTAATGATCACTGTATTAGGCTCATTTAGTGGTCAGCAATCAGTATATCTTGATTATACGATACTCTGCTGTTTCTATATAATATATCATATGAATGGTTGTGTCCATTAATGGTAAACATAATGTGCCAATAAAGATATCAAAGGCTAGTAGAAAAAGCGCAAAATCACTAAAGAGTCATAGGAAAAGAGTGTAGGAGAGAACCGGACTGCAGAGTCACCTGGTGTGGGCCGGGCAGCGTGTAATCCTGGTGTGCACCATTGTTTAGCCAGCGTTTCTATTTACAGGCGGAGGGTACTGAGAGTGACTTTGCCATCAAGAATCTATTTTACTATTACCTTCAGTTAGTCTATATTATACTTTTATATCATAAGAGAACTTCTCATTTTCATGCAGGATACGCTATACTGGCCTTGAGCTCCACATTTGATCTGGTCCGCAGTCTCACATTAAAATAGGTATTGTTGCAATTACATTAATTCATCTAACTTATCAATAAACTATTTATCAAAGAAAGCAGCACAACATAAATTTCGGGTGCAATTCAGTCACAGTTCCTCTCCTATCCACTGTATCCAATATCAAGTACAAATTGACTGCAGCACTCCTTTTTCTTCTTCAATATGCCTTTATTCGGCCATCAGGTGTCCAGCAACGTTTCGGGATCATTCTCCCTTCCTCTAGCAGCTAATCACAGCTGATACAAGGCTCTTTATACACTCTATTTACATATCATTAACATAAGATATACAGTGTACAATTACACTGGGGAACAATTTGAAAAAAAATTTCTGTTGAGTTAGGTTTTTGAGCTGATTTACACTAAAATTGGCATGCTGATTCCAAAAATGTAGTCAGTTTTTTTCTAGCACGTCAAGTTTTTCCTCCACAACTTACCTGCCAGAGAAGCACAATTGCACTGATATCTGTAATAAGACTTGTTATCTGATTACAATTCGACTCATACAGAGCTACGTGGCAACTTGTAAGAGTAGACACAACTGAGACAGTGTGGTGAGAGGTGTGTGCAGCTCCCAATACGTCATAATTATCAATATCTTGAAAAAAAAAACACTTTTTAGGTACAGTAGTTTACATATTTTTGAGAAGACAAAAATCCTATAGTTCAAAAACTTGACGTGATAGAGAAAAACTGAGATCATTTCTGGATTCAGCATCCAAAAATTAATTAAGAACAGTTGTCTGATCTAACTTCTAAAAAATTGTGTTTCCCAGTGTTATCCAATAAATAAATGGACAAATAAACATAACCCAAACAAAATATTTTTATTTTCAATATTTTGTTGCGAATCCTTTGGAGGCAATCACTGCCTTAAGTCTGGAACACATGGACATCACCAAACGCTGGGTTTCCTCCTTCTTAATGCTTTGCCAGGCCTTTACAGCCGCAGCCTTCAGGTCTTGCTTGTTTGTGGGTCTTTCCGTCTTAAGTCTGGATTTGAGCAAGTGAAATGCATGCTCAATTGGGTTAAGATCTGGTGATTGACTTGGCCATTGCAGAATGTTCCACTTTTTTGCACTCATGAACTCCTGGGTAGCTTTGGCTGTATGCTTGGGGTCATTGTCCATCTGTACTATGAAGCGCCGTCCAATCAACTTTGCAGCATTTGGCTGAATCTGGGCTGAAAGTATATCCCGGTACACTTCAGAATTCATCCGGCTACTCTTGTCTGCTGTTATGTCATCAATAAACACAAGTGACCCAGTGCCATTGAAAGCCATGCATGCCCATGCCATCACGTTGCCTCCACCATGTTTTACAGAGGATGTGGTGTGCCTTGGATCATGTGCCGTTCCCTTTCTTCTCCAAACTTTTTTCTTCCCAACATTCTGGTACAGGTTGATCTTTGTCTCATCTGTCCATAGAATACTTTTCCAGAACTGAGCTGGCTTCTTGAGGTGTTTTTCAGCAAATTTAACTCTGGCCTGTCTATTTTTGGAATTGATGAATGGTTTGCATCTAGATGTGAACCCTTTGTATTTACAGTCTTGGAGTCTTCTCTTTACTGTTGACTTAGAGACAGATACACCTACTTCACTGAGAGTGTTCTGGACTTCAGTTGATGTTGTGAACGGGTTCTTCTTCACCAAATAAAGTATGCGGCGATCATCCACCACTGTTGTCATCCGTGGACGCCCAGGCCTTTTAGAGTTCCCAAGCTCACCAGTCAATTCCTTTTTTCTCAGAATGTACCCAACTGTTGATTTTGCTACTCCAAGCATGTCTGCTATCTCTCTGATGGATTTTTTCTTTTTTCTCAGCCTCAGGATGTTCTGCTTCACCTCAATTGAGAGTTCCTTTGACCGCATGTTGTCTGGTCACAGCAACAGCTTCCAAATGCAAAACCACACACCTGGAATCCACCCCTGACCTTTTAACTACTTCATTGATTACAGGTTAACGAGGGAGACGCCTTCAGAGTTAATTGCAGCCCTTAGAGTCCATTGTCCAATTACTTTTGGTCCCTTGAAAAAGAGGAGGCTATGCATTACAGAGCTATGATTCCTAAACCCTTTCTCCGATTTGGATGTGGAAACTCTCATATTGCAGCTGGGAGTGTGCACTTTCAGCCCATATTATATATATAATTGTATTTCTGAACATGTTTTTGTAAACAGCTAAAATAACAAAACTTGTGTCACTGTCCAAATATTTCTGGCCCTAACTGTATAACAACTTCCCATATTAAAATTTTTATCCTTAGTGTTACACTCAGTGCATATACACCTTTCAGTGTCATTTTCCTAAATTAATCTTCCTCATACATCTCCATCTTTAATCTATTCCATAATCAACCTTCTCACACTGTTAATTAGCTTAACTGTTGTGCAGCTGCTTGACAAAGTGGCTCTCTACTACTGTACAGTCATGAGGAGCACTTACTGCATAGTTTCATCGCCATTCTTCGTGTGCTCCTTCCCCAGACACCGGCACCTACGCATTTGCGCATTATTTACTGTCGTTGCCATGACAGTCTCTGGATATCCGCCCTGCGCCATCTTGTGACTCCAGCGCATGCGCAGTCTTCATTTTGATGGAGCACGGCGGATATCCAGAGACTGGCATGACAAAGACAGTAAATAATGCGCAGGCGATGAAACTATGCAGTAAGTGATCCTCATGACTGTACAGTAGTAGAGAGCCACTTTGTCAAGCAGCATCACAACAGTTAAGCTAATTAACAGTGTGAGAAGGTTGATTATGGAATAGAATAAAGATGGAGATGTATGAGATGTATGAGAAAAATTAAAGTGATCCTGCACCCACAAACTGACGCCCCCCCGCATCTTTACACTTGTCCCTGCACCCCCTCCTATCATTTCTAGCCATCCCTTTTGCAGAATAAAAATCGATTATGTAAAGTAGAGAAAAGTTTAGATTTACCTCGTCCTGTGTGGGTTCTGTTTCTGAGGAAGCCGCAATATGCGGGCCTGTCTGCTGCTGCCTTGTAATTATGCACGCCCCTCTCAGCTTGATGCCTTGGTAAGAGCCTGGCCGCGTCATGAAAGGGGGCGGGGCTTAATCACGTCATACCGGAGTCACACCCCCTTTCATGACGCGGCCAGGCTCTTTGCAAGCAGAGAGGGGCGTGCATAATTACAAGGCAGCAGCAGACAGGCCCCGCCTATTGCGGCTTCCTCAGAAACGGAGAACTCACACAGGATGAGGTAAATATAAACTTTTCTCTACTTTACAAAATCGATTTTTTTCTGCAAAAGGGATGGCTAGAAATTATAGGGGGTGCAGGGACAGGTATAAAGATGCAGGGGGGTCAGTTTGTGGGGTCAGGATCACTTTAAGTTAGGAAAAAGACACTGAAAGGTGTATATGCACTGAGTGTAACACTAAGGATAAAAATTTTAATATGGGAAGGTGATTGTTATATGGTTATTGGATAATTGTACACTGTATAACTTATGTTAATGATAAGTAAATAGAGTGTATAAAGAGCCTTGTATCAGCTGTGATTTGCTGCTAGAGGAAGGGAGAGTGATCCCGAAACGTTGCTAAGCACCTGACGGCCCAATAAAGGCATATTGAAGAAGAAAAAGGAGTGCTGCAGTCAATTTGTACTTGTTATCAATAAACTAGGTACTTCATTTCCTTATCTTGTGTATCCTTCTGTATTATATTTTTAAAAAATTCACTTTCGCTTCTCATTTCTTTCCTCCTGCCCATATACTTTTGCCCCCCCTCCTTTTTTGCGACTTTCTAAAGAATCTGTCTGGTTATCACCATTCATCATAGAGTGTATCATGTATCCAGGGCCGGACTGGGACCAAAAAGCAGCCCTGGAAAACAAGCCCCAGCAGCCCACATACTATATCACCCATCAGCCGCGATCAGTGAAGTTTGCTTTTACATTGTTATGGCCTCATCACTTTCTTAAAGGAGTTATCTGAAGAGCCACATGTGAATGGTGCAGCAAAGGGAAATGAACCACAGCTCCATTCACATGGTGATCTACAAAGCCACATTTCTCGGGATTGTGGGGTCCCAGCGGTCAAATCCAGAGTGAAGGGAAAGTCATCACCTGTACAGAAGAGAAGTGATGACTTCCATATTGGGGATATTTAATTTAAACACCATTTAAATGCTGAAAATCACAAAGTCCAATACTGCCTCTCTGACAACAGGACAGGAGAAGTGGTACTGTGCAGAGTATATAAACAGAATAATACAGATACTGAGGATTACACCCAGTATACAGGACAGGAGAAGTGGTACTGTGCTGTATATATATATATATACAGAATAATACAGATACTGAGGATTACACCCAGTATACAGGACAGAAGTGGTACTGTGCAGTATATATATATACAGAATAATACAGATACTGAGGATTACACCCAGTATACAGGACAGGAGAAGTGGTACTGTGCAGTATATATATATACAGAATAATACAGACACTGAGGATTACACCCAGTATACAGGACAGGAGAAGTGGTACTGTGCAGTAATATATATACAGAATAATACAGATACTGAGGATTACACCCAGTATACAGGACAGGAGAAGTGGGTACTGTGCAGTATATATATACAGAATAATACAGATACTGAGGATTACACCCAGTATACAGGACAGGAGAAGTGGCGCTGTGCAGTGTATACATACAGAATAATACAGATACTGAGGATTACACCCAGTATACAGGACAGGAGAAGTGGTGCTGTGCAGTGTATATAGTACAGAATAATACAGATACTGAGGATTACACCCAGTTACAGGACAGAAAGTGGTACTGTGCAGTATATATATACAGAATAATACAGATACTGAGGATTACACCCAGTATACAGGACAGGAGAAGTGGACTGTGCAGTGTATATATACAGAATAATACAATGCTGAGGATTACACCCGTATACAGGACAGGAGAAGTGGTTACTGTTCAGTGTATATATACAGAATGATACAGATACTGAGGATTACACCCAGTATACAGGACAGAAGTGGTACTGTGCAGGGTATATATACAGAATAATACAGATACTGAGGATTACACCTAGTATACAGGACAGGAGAAGTGGCCCTGTGCAGTGTATATATACAGAATAATACAGATACTGAGGATTACACCCTGTATACAGCACTGGAAAAGTGGTACTGTGCAGTGTTCACCACACACATCCAGATGTACACACATACAGTATGGGCCTTTTCATATCTGCGTTTTGGCTGTGTTTGGCTTGATTTGTGGTTGTATGTGTTTTTACCCCTAAAAACACATTCCAAAACGCACCCATAGGGTTTAATGCAAAAGCAATGCAAAACGCAAAACACATGTGTTTTTGCAAGCGCAGCCAAAAGCGTGGGCTGCAACGTTTTGGGCTGCATTTGCAAAAACACACGCGTTTTGCATTAAATGAAGCCAAACACAGCCAAAACGCAGATGTGCACTGGCACATTATATATATATATATATATATATAAAGCAGAAAAAAAACTGCATAGCACTCACAGACTAATGTGAACCGGTGCCAGCAGGGCTGCTGAATCAAACAACTAGAAAGAAATGCTCTGCAGCACTCGGTTACTACCAAAGATGTACATGTGCTAACAAGCTATATATACATATGAGAAAAAAGTTAAAAACTTACGTTTTTTCAAAAAACTCAAAATCATATCTTTTTATTCTGAAGTTCTTGGTACATACATTGGCCAATGTCTGTTTGCTCGTCGACTGCGACAAAGTGACTTCAGGTCCGACGAGTCCTACTCTGATATCCCTATCCTTCCTTGTCCACCCCCACCTCTCAGTGGGCAGACCCCATCTCAACCCTAGATCACCTGCAGTCAACAAGGGTGCAATTGCAGCATGGAGCCAGCAACTCCATAAAATACAAAGCAAAAAAAAACTGCATAGCACTCACAGACTAATGTGAACCGGTGCCAGCAGGGCTGCTGAATCAAACAACTAGAAAGAAATGCTCTGCAGCACTCGGTTACTACCAAAGATGTACATGTGCTAACAAGCTATATATACATATGAGAAAAAAGTTAAAAACTTACGTTTTTTCAAAAAACTCAAAATCATATCTTTTTATTCTGAAGTTCTTGGTACATACATTGGCCAATGTCTGTTTGCTCGTCGACTGCGACAAAGTTACTTCAGGTCCGATGAGTCCTACTCTGATATCCCTATCCTCCTTGTCCACCCCCCACCTCTCAGTGGGCAGACCCCATCTCAACCCTAGATCACCTGCAGTCAACAAGGGTGCAATTGCAGCATGGAGCCAGCAACTCCATAAAATACAAAGCAGAAAAAAAACTGCATAGCACTCACAGACTAATGTGAACCGGTGCCAGCAGGGCTGCTGAATCAAACAACTAGAAAGAAATGCTCTGCAGCACTCGGTTACTACCAAAGATGTACATGTGCTAACAAGCTATATATACATATGAGAAAAAAGTTAAAAACTTACGTTTTTTCAAAAAACTCAAAATCATATCTTTTTATTCTGAAGTTCTTGGTACATACATTGGCCAATGTCTGTTTGCTCGTCGACTGCGACAAAGTTACTTCAGGTCTGATGAGTCCTACTCTGATATCTCTATCCTCCTTGTCCACCCCCCACCTCTCAGTGGGCAGACCCCATCTCAACCCTAGATCACCTGCAGTCAACAAGGGTGCAATTGCAGCATGGAGCCAGCAACTCCATAAAATTTTTTCTCATATGTATATATAGCTTGTTATCACATGTACATCTTTGGTAGTAACCGAGTGCTGCAGAGCATTTCTTTCTAGTTGTTTGATTCAGCAGCCCTGCTGGCACCGGTTCACATTAGTCTGTGAGTGCTATGCAGTTTTTTTTCTGCTTTGTATTTTATGGAGTTGCTGGCTCCATGCTGCAATTGCACCCTTGTTGACTGCAGGTGATCTAGGGTTGAGATGGGGTCTGCCCACTGAGAGATGGGGGGTGGACAAGGAGGATAGGGATATCAGAGTAGGACTCGTCGGACCTGAAGTCACTTTGTCGCAGTCGACGAGCAAACAGGCATTGGCCAATGTAAGTACCAAGAACTTCAGAGTAAAAAGATATGATTTTGAGTTTTTTGAAAAAACGTAAGTTTTTAACTTTTTTCTCATATGTATATATAGCTTGTTAGCACATGTACATCTTTGGTAGTAACCGAGTGCTGCAGAGCATTTCTTTCTAGTTATATATATATATATATATATATATATATATACATATATATATTATATATATATATATATATATATACACATACATTCATATGGCACACACATCCATATGTGCACACATACATTATATATACGCACACATCCGTATGTACACACAGAGTATGTGTATATGCAGACACATCCATTTGTACATACATATACATTATATATATATTTTTATATATACCATACATATACACATCCATATACACACACACACACACATCCATGTATACACACTCATCCTTATGTACACACACACATCCATGTATACACACACATCCATGTATACACACACATCCATATGTATACACACATATCCATATGCACAGACACATGTATACACACAGACACATGTACACACAGACACATGTACTGTACACACAGACAGACACATGTACTGTACACACAGACACATGTACTGTACACACAGACACATGTACTGTACACACAGACAGACACATGTACTGTACACCGACACCTCACACACGTACTGTACACACAGACACATGTACTGTACACACAGACACATGTACTGTACACACAGACACATGTACTGTACACACACAGACACATGTACTGTACACACACAGACACAGTACGTACAACAGCATGTACTGTACACAACAGACACATGTACTGTACACACACAGACAGACACATGTACTGTACACACACAACAGACACAATGTACTGTACACACACACTACAGACACATGTACTGTACACACACAGACACATGTACTGTACACACAGACACATGTACTGTACACACACACAGACACATGTACTGTACACACAACAGACACATGTACTGTACACACACACACAGACACATGTGTACCCCTGTACACACACACACAGACACATGTACTGTACACACACACAGACACATGTACTGTACACACAGACAGACACATGTACTGTACACACAACAGACACATGTACTGTACACACAACCAGACACATGTACTGTAACACACACACAGACACATGAGGGATATACATAGTCTTACAGTGCTGCTCTGCTGCCTGAGTCACAATTACCATCCAGGACAGGACTCTTCTCTCCAGTTCGTCGCTCTGTCTGTGGGATTGATGGAAGTTGCTGACAGGTCACAGATATGGGGGGGGGAGGGAGGGCAGAGAAAGTTCAAACAACTGCCATAAATCCCCTGTGCCTCAGATGGCAGCCACCAGAGAGCATCCAGACATCTCACTGCAGAAACCTCCAGGCCGGAGGCATAATACTCCTTCTTACCGCCCAGGATGAAGGAGCTCAGCAGACGCAGGAGATGAAGCCGGAGGACGTGCCCGGTACCAGTAGACAGTGCAGGTAGTGCATGGCCCCTGGTCAGCAGCGTGTACAGTAGCTTCAGGGAGGCGTCCATCAGCTGGAGCCGCAGAGGAGTGGAGGAGTATCCTCCAAGAAGCGGCTGCAGGAACACAGCTGGAAGCTCCACACCGGAAACGCGGCTGCGGCTACTGTGCAGCTCCCTGGCTGTGCCCGGCCGGCGACCGCAGAAAGACAGAAAGGGGCTGCAGGCGACCTCTTAAAGGTAAAGAGCGGCCGCAACGGCCCAATTCCCATTCAGCCCACCGGGAAAACTCCCGGTATGCCCTATGGCCAGTCCGGGCCTGCATGTATCTTTGATTTGTTGAATATGTTTTTGTTTGATACTCATACATTGTATTATTTGTTATCTTATGTTCATATGTACTAGATTCGTGAAGAAGGCCGAAATAGGCCGAAACTTTAATTTAACATCTACTGTAAATTGTGCGACAATTAAAGGACTCATTTAATTTTTTCACCGCAAATTTGGCATTATGCATTTTTTCCTAATAAGTGTACAATTAGGTGTGCCTAGATATTCTTGAACTTATACAAATTTTTTCCTAGAGCACCCAGAGATAAGGTGAGCCTATCTCTATACCCATATATATAGATCACTCCAGGGAGAGACCTTCACAATTTATTAGCAATTAACTTAGCCTACAATTTTATGTCCAAGTTTATCAATGAGATCGGATGATAGCTGCTGCAGGAGACTGGATCTTTACTGGATTTGGGAATAATTACTATGTGGGCCAGGAGAGCTTGTGGAGGCAAAGAACCCCCCGCAGGGACATGCTTGCACACCTCTAAGAGTATGGGATTTAGTAAGTTAGAGAGGGTTTTGTAGAATCTCGCCAAGTAACCATCCGGTCCCAGATTTTTACCAGCTTTGCTCTTTTTTCTTTTTTTCTTTTTTTTTTTTTTTTTTTTATAAATTCCTTTTTTTATTGTATTTTACTTTCCGTTAACAACACATTCAATTTTGCCAGGTGTAAAATACAGTGTATATCAAACAAAATTTATAACTGTTGTTGCCATTTAACAATCTTCCTATCTTTCAATTCACAAGACAGTATTATAGTGTTTAAAATTAGTCCATCTGTCTTATAACATACTAGATGGTGGCCCGATTCTATGGGTATTCTAGAATATGTATGTACCGTAGTTTATTTATGAAGATGTAAGAATAATGCAATGCGAAGTTGGGTATAAATCGCGCTCCATTATCACTGATTGGTCGTGGCTGCAGCTGTGTTGGTGTGCAGCAGTGTCGGTGTGCAGCGGTGTCGGTGTGCAGCGGGGGTGAGTGAGTGCTGAAAGGGGTGAGTGAATGCTGAGCGAGGGCAACTGGGTGCTGAGCAGGGGTGAGTGGGTGCTGATCAGGTGAGTGGATGCTGAGCAGGGGTGACTGGGGGCTGAGCGGGGGTGCTGGGTGCTGAGCGGGGGTGCTGGGGGCTGAGCGGGGGTGACTGGGGGCTGAGCTGGGGTGACTGGGGGCTGAGCGGGGGTGACTGGGGCTGAGCGGGGGTGACTGGGTGCTGACCGGGGGTGACTGGGTGCTGAGCGAGGGCAACTGGGTGCTGAGCAGGGATGAGTGGGTGCTGATCAGGTGAGTGGATGCTGAGCTTGGGTGAGTGGGTGCTGAGATGGGTGACTGGGGGCTGAGCGGGGGTGCTGGGGGCTGAGCGGGGGTGCTGGGGGGCAGAGCGGGGGTGCTGGGGGCTGAGCGGGGGTGACTGGGGGCTGAGCGGGGGTGACTGGGGGCTGAGCGGGGCTGACTGGGGTTGAGCAGGGGTGACTGGGTGCTGACCGGGGGTGACTGGGTGTGGGGGTGATTGGGTGCTGACCGGGGGTGACTGGGTGCTGACCGGGGGTGACTGGGTGCTGGCCGGAGGTGACAGGGTGCTGAGCCCAGGGTGAGTGGGTGCTGAGCCCTGGGTGAGTGGGTGCTGAGCCAGGGGTGAGTGGATACTGACGGGGTGACTGGGTGCTGAGACGGGGTGAGTGGGTGCTGAGTGGGGGTGACTGGGGGCTGAGCGGGTGAGTGAGTGCTGAATGGGGTGAGTGAATGCTCAGCGGGGGCAACTGGGTGCTGAGCAGGGATGAGTGGGTGCTGATCAGGTGAGTGGATGCTGAGCTTGGGTGAGTGGATGCTGAGCTTGGGTGAGTGGGTGCTGAGCAGGGGTGAGTGGATGCTGAGCTTGGGTGAGTGGATGCTGAGCTTGGGTGAGTGGGTGCTGAGCAGGGGTGACTGGATGCTGAGTGGGGGTGACTGGGTGCTGAGCGGGGGTGACTGGGGGCTGAGCGGGGGTGACTGGATGCTGAGCGGGGGTGACTGGATGCTGAGCGGGGGTGACTGGGGCTGAGCGGGGGTGACTGGGGGCTGAACAGGGGTGACTGGGGGCTGAGCGGGGGTGACTGGGGGCTGAGCGGGGTGTGACTGGGGTCTGAGGGGGTGACCTGGGGCTGAGTGGGGTGACTGGGGGACTGAGTGGGGGTGACTGGGGACTGACAGGGGTGACTGGGGGCTGACCGGGGGTGACTGGGTGCTGAGCCGGGGTGATGGTGCTGAGATGGGTGACTGTGTGATGAGTGGGGTGAGTGGGTGCTGAGCGGGTGAGTGCTGAAAGGGGTGAGTGAATGCTGAGCGGGGGCAACTGGGTGCTGAGCAGGGGTGAGTGGGTGCTGAGCAGGGGTGAGTGGGTGCTGAGCTTGGGTGAGTGGGTGCTGAGCAGGGGTGAGTAGGTGCTGAGCTTGAGTGAGTGGGTGCTGAGCGGGGGTGACTGGATGCTGAGCGGGGGTGACTGGATGCTGAGCGGGGGTGACTGGGGGCTGAGCGGGGGTGACTGGGGGCTGAACAGGGGTGACTGGGGGCTGAGCGGGGGTGACTGGGTGCTGGCCGGAGGTGACAGGGTGCTGAGCCCAGGGTGAGTGGGTGCTGAGCCCTGGGTGAGTGGGTGCTGAGCCAGGGGTGAGTGGATACTGACGGGGTGACTGGGTGCTGAGACGGGGTGAGTGGGTGCTGAGTGGGGGTGACTGGGGGCTGAGCGGGTGAGTGAGTGCTGAATGGGGTGAGTGAATGCTCAGCGGGGGCAACTGGGTGCTGAGCAGGGATGAGTGGGTGCTGATCAGGTGAGTGGATGCTGAGCTTGGGTGAGTGGATGTTGAGCTTGGGTGAGTGGGTGCTGAGCAGGGGTGAGTGGATGCTGAGCTTGGGTGAGTGGATGCTGAGCTTGGGTGAGTGGGTGCTGAGCAGGGGTGACTGGATGCTGAGTGGGGGTGACTGGGTGCTGAGCAGGGGTGACTGGGGGCTGAGCGGGGGTGACTGGATGCTGAGCGGGGGTGACTGGGGGCTGAGCGGGGGTGACTGGGGGCTGAACAGGGGTGACTGGGGGCTGAGCGGGGGTGACTGGGGGCTGAGCGGGGGTGACTGGGGTCTGAGGGGGGTGACTGGGGGCTGAGTGGGGGTGACTGGGGGCTGAGTGGGGGTGACTGGGGACTGACCAGGGGTGACTGGGGGCTGACCGGGGGTGACTGGGTGCTGAGCCGGGGTGACTGGGTGCTGAGATGGGTGACTGTGTGCTGAGTGGGGGTGAGTGGGTGCTGAGCGGGTGAGTGCTGAAAGGGGTGAGTGAATGCTGAGCGGGGGCAACTGGGTGCTGAGCAGGGGTGAGTGGGTGCTGAGCAGGGGTGAGTGGGTGCTGAGCTTGGGTGAGTGGGTGCTGAGCAGGGGTGAGTAGGTGCTGAGCTTGAGTGAGTGGGTGCTGAGCGGGGTGACTGGATGCTGAGCGGGGGTGACTGGATGCTGAGCGGGGGTGACTGGGGGCTGAGCGGGGGTGACTGGGGGCTGAGCGGGGGTGACTGGGGGCTGAGCGGGGGTGACTGGGGGCTGAGCCGGGGTGACTGGGTGCCGAGATGGGTGACTTGGTGCTGAGCGGGGGTGAGTGAGTGCTGAGCGGAGGTGAGTAGATGCTGAGCTTGGGTGAGTGGGTGCTGAGCGGGGTGACTGGGTGCTGTGGGGGTGACTGGGTGCTGAGTGGGGTGACTGGGTGCTGAATGGAGGTGACTGGGTGCTAGTCGGAGGTGACTGGGTGCTGGCCGGGAGTGGGTGCTGAGCCGGTGTGACTGGGTGCTGAGTCGGGGTGACTGGGTGTTGAGACGAGGTGAGTGGGTGCTGAGCGGGGGTGAGTGGCTGCTGAGTGGGTGCTGAGCGGGTGAGTGAATGCTGATTGGGGTGAGTGGGTGCTGAGCGGGTGAGCGGGGGTGACTGGGTGCTGAGATGGGTGACTGGATGCTGAGCAGAGGTGACTGGGTGCAGAGCAGGTGAGAGTGGGTTCAGTGGGGGCAGTGTGGGTTCAGTGCACAGTGTGGGGTGAGAAAGAGCAGTGTGGGTTCAGTAGGGGTTCTGTGTGGGGTGAGAGGGGTGAGCAGGGGTAGCAGGATGGAGGAGGCTCCACTCACCCCGACATTGTTCCTCTTCGGCCCCGTTCACACATTGCGTATTTTTGTGCGCCTATTTACGCGCGCTTTTCAAAAATACGCAATGTGTTTTGTGTCTGCCAGCAAAGTGAATGGGAAATTCACTATGCCGTGCAGACACTGCGTAATTTTACGCAGCGCTTTTATGGGAGAAAACGCTGCATAAAGAATTGACATGTCAATTCTTTACGCATCAGCTCCTGTGATTTTTCCCATAGGGTCTGGCGCTGCTTGATCTGATGTCACAGAGGATGAGGAAGAATCCTGCTTCCTCCTCCCCTCTGTGACATCTGTGTCCGCCCCCATTTGATTTCACAGTGTATTAATATATACTGCGAAATCAAAATTAAACAAAGCCAGAGGTATGAAAAATAATAAAGAATTCATACATTTCCGGCGCCTTTTTGCGGTCCCCGGTGTAAAGGTAGGCGATGTACAGTCATGCCAGGACTTGCAGTGATGTCAGAGGGGCGTTCCCGGAGCTTATTGGCCGCTCACGGTCATGTGATATGTATTACATGACCGCGAGCGGCCATTCAGCGCCGGGAACGCCCCTCTGACATCACGGCAGGTCCTTGCAGGACTGTACTACGCCTACCTCTACACCAGAGATCGCAAGAAGGCGTTGGAAAGGTAAGTATGAATTCTTTGTTATTTTTCATACCTCTGGCTTTGTTTTTTTTTTTGTAACATATTTTTATTGAGTTTTCAGTATGGTAACAAATAAATAGACCAATAAACAAATAAACAATTAAACAATCCATCCCCCCTCCCCCCAACCTCAGCCACCCTTGAGTTCAGCCGAAAGTACTAGATTTCAGTTCAAAACATACGGCGATAAACCATGTTCATGAACAGTACTGAGTATTGACCTTGGACCTCAGTAGACGTAGAGCCCCAAGAAGGTAGGTTGTCACTCCTGGTCTGCTCCATCCGGGGTTGTAGATATCTGAAGCCCACCAAAGACCCCTGCAACTCTCCCAACAGATACCATGGTGATTGCACGAATGGAAGAACCACTGCTCGAAGCTCAGTAGGAGAGAGCTTGGATAGTATAAACCCTCTCCATGTTTCAAAGAACTTCCCTGTCAGTGTGTTTTTATCTCGCAGCTTCTAGACTTTCTATATGCATTACAGCCTTCAAATCCTTGAGTATGCCTGACATACTTGGGACGTGCTCCGAGAGCCAGTTGCGGAGAAGCAATCGCTTGGTGACCATTGCCAGTATATGAAGTATTCGGGCAGATTTGCCATTCCATACCCCAGACGCCGGGAAATGGAGAAGCCAGGCCAATATGTCTGTCATGAAAATGAATATTGCTCATGATTTTTTAAGGTATTGGAGAGTCAGTCCAGGCTAACTCCCTCATTCCCCCTCCCTTTTTGATGGTTTCTGTGCAGTTTACATAGAAACATTTTCAGCATCCCCCAGCTTAAGCCATTTACGACGCCCCAATAAATAACTTCCAAGGGGGTAGAGCTGGACACCAGTTTAAACCAGCTGGCTCTCTAAAGAAAATCTTTTGTCTAAATCCACCGTGTTTTCAATATTGAATTCAAGACGACCCGTTCATGCCACAACCACAGAATTCATATTTTCAGATTTGTCATCGTGTTTTGCATTCAATGACGTGTTCCATACAGTCGTACAACGTTCAGGAACCTGAGAAGGGATTGCTGCCACCGTAAATCGGACAATCAAGTCATATTTGGTATCAAACTTCTCAGAATAACCTGACCTGGAAAATGAGTTATAAATCATAATTGTGAGACGGCCCCACCCACAGATATGGAAAAATGGGGATTTAGGAAGCATGGTGAGAGAGGTGGTACTCGAGGATCCTCCCAGGGAGGAGGGATCACTCTAAGTGGTGGGGGTCACAGATTGCCCTGGTTTAATAAAAGCAAAGAAGGATTTTTGGGTCATTCTGCTCTTGAGGTCTGACAGTCAACACCAGCTAACTGTCGACAGAATCTACCCATCCAGGAGAGGGGCCTCCTCCAAGAAACTAAGCACCAAGCCTGACTAGGTCTGAAACTTTTCTTACGGTATTCCTTTTATTTTTTATAACTGTTATTCATACATGTAATATTGTCTCTTATATAATATTCTGTACATCTTTTATAATCACTGCCTATTTCTGAGGAGTAAACTATTTTAATTTACTAGTCTCGATCTCCTTGTCCTATGAACGAGTCTCACGACCTCCCTGCTCATTTTTTACGCTATCGCACAGGTTACTGATCCGCCTGTAAGTGATCAGTGGTGGCAGAATACCGTGTTTTTGTATTTATGTGATATTGTGGGCCGGAGGGTGACTGGATCGAGGTATATATACGTTCCTGGCAGGAACTGGTGGTATATATACATCCTGTCACATCACGTGCCGCAATAGACAACATAAATTAGGGCAGCTGGGCACCTTTCTTATCCTCTGGCAGTACCGGATTTGGCCAGCAGGCTAAGGGGGCGCCAGAGAGCTGCAGGTCCTGACTAAGCTAATCGTGACAATGTCCATTGTGACATGTGTATTTATAATCTCCCTCGCCAGGGTTTCAACCCGCTTCCACAAATTCTGTACTTCCCCACACAACCATAGACCATGCACCATATCTGTTTTTGACTGGCCACATTTCGGGCAATTTTGTTGCCTGTCTGGAAATCCTGCAGTTGGAGGTAAAGTAAAACCATATATTGCCCTATGAATGATTCTATATTGCACATCTCTCCATCTTTCATTGATTATATTCTTCCTCATAACCTCCCATCCTCTTCTAATCACATCTCCAATATCTGATCTAGGTATATACTTGGACCACCCGCTAAATGTGGTGTCTTCCCTCATAGTTAAGGTCGTTTCCCTCAAGCTGTTGTAGATGTACGACACATTAATGGTCAAAGGGTCTGATCCCAACCAGTCATCCCATACCGAGGGTCTGCATTCCTGGGAAACATTATGAAGATGGCGTAAAACATGGTGATGCAACTGCCTGTATTATATGATGTGGAAATGACCTAACTGGAATTTCTCCAGGACCTCTAATTCCGTCATCCACCGCCCATCTGGTTTGTGGATGAGGTCTCCCAGTGTTCGAACCCCCTTCTCTGACCAGGCTGCAAATAAAGCATTTTCTCTGCCCAAGCTAAACCCTACGTGTCTCCAAGGGTTAAGATATTTAGACGTTTTCCACGCCATCGTCAACTTCTTTCTAATCACTTTCCAGCACATGGCCGTGTCCCTATAGATGATTGTGTTCTGTAGCCTCCCTGGCGGTCTGTTTAGGTCTTGAATTTTTTGCTAAAAGCGGGCTACCCGCGTTCGCGGCAGATGCGGTAAAAAAAACGCATCTGCCGCACTTGCCGCATAGCTGCCGCACTTGCGCCGCACTTGCGGCGCGGTTGCGGCAATCTGCATAGTAAAGGGAACCAACCACCTCGGATGACCCTCATACACTGTTAATATGTGCCCCTGCAGCCTAGTAAACCATTAGCAGCACTGTTTTGTGTGAAAAGTGGCTGCAGTAGAAGTGAGATAATGATTTTATACACTTACATGCCTGCGTACTTGAGGGCGTCTCCCTGTGTGTGCTGGCACTTGTGGGCTGTGCTCATCATGTCTGCTCTCCCCCTCCCTTATGCACGCCCCCTCTCAGCCTGCTATAGTGATGTGAGGCTGATTGCGTCATAAAGGGGGTGGGGCTACCGGGATGCCCCTTTATGACGCAATCAGCCTCACATCACTATAGCAGGCTGAGAGGGGGCGTGCATAAGGGAGGGGAGAGCAGACATGATGAGCACAGCCCACAAGTGCCAGCACACACAGGGAGACGCCCTCAAGTACGCAGGCATGTAAGTTTATAAAATCATTATCTCACTTCTACTGCAGCCACTTTTCACACAAAAACAGTGCTGCTAATGGTTTACTAGGCTGCAGGGGCACATATTAACAGTGTATGAGGGTCATCCGAGGTGGTTGGTTCCCTTTACTATGCAGATTACCGCAACCGCGGAGCAAGTGCGGCAAGTGCGGCAGATGCGGTTTTCTCACCGCATCTGCCGCGAACGCGGGTAAGCCCGAGCCTGACTCGGGGTTAACGCTTCTGGTAGTGAATGTTAACCCCGAGTCAGGCTCGGGAATAACGCTAGGAAGGTTAAGGTCTTGGGCACCTTGAAACATGATGAAAGTAGTAAACTAGCCGGTTCCCAGGGTCTACACCTCGCAGCCTCGGCTGTATAATTAGAGTATCTGCTAGTCCCCCTGAGCCAGTCAATAACATGGCGCAGTAGGCAAGCTAAGTTATAGCCCCTGACATCCGGGAAGTTCAGTCCCCCCTCGTTTCGGGAGCATCAGGGTACGACTGGCTATCCTGGCCCTTTTTCCCCTCCAGAGAAAGTTGGAGAACGCTGCGTTGAGTTTATGAACATCCGCTTTCTTAAGCAACAGTGGTATAAATTGCAGCGGATACATACAGTTAGGGCCAGAAATATTTGGACAGTGACACAAGTTTTGTTATTTTAGCTGTTTACAAAAACATGTTCAGAAATACAATTATATATATATAATATGGGCTGAAAGTGCACACTCCCAGCTGCAATATGAGAGTTTCCACATCCAGATCGGAGAAAGGGTTTAGGAATCATAGCTCTGTAATGCATAGCCTCCTCTTTTTCAAGGGACCAAAAGTAATTGGACAATGGACTCTAAGGGCTGCAATTAACTCTGAAGGCGTCTCCCTCGTTAACCTGTAATCAATGAAGTAGTTAAAAGGTCAGGGGTGGATTCCAGGTGTGTGGTTTTGCATTTGGAAGCTGTTGCTGTGACCAGACAACATGCGGTCAAAGGAACTCTCAATTGAGGTGAAGCAGAACATCCTGAGGCTGAAAAAAAAAAAAAATCCATCAGAGATAGCAGACATGCTTGGAGTAGCAAAATCAACAGTTGGGTACATTCTGAGAAAAAAGGAATTGACTGGTGAGCTTGGGAACTGTAAAAGGCCTGGGCGTCCACGGATGACAACAGTGGTGGATGATCGCCGCATACTTTATTTGGTGAAGAAGAACCCGTTCACAACATCAACTGAAGTCCAGAACACTCTCAGTGAAGTAGGTGTATCTGTCTCTAAGTCAACAGTAAAGAGAAGACTCTATGACAGTAAATACAAAGGGTTCACATCTAGATGCAAACCATTCATCAATTCCAAAAATAGACAGGCCAGAGTTAAATTTGCTGAAAAACACCTCAAGAAGCCAGCTCAGTTCTGGAAAAGTATTCTATGGACAGATGAGACAAAGGTCAACCTGTACCAGAATGATGGGAAGAAAAAAGTTTGGAGAAGAAAGGGAACGGCACATGATCCAAGGCACACCACATCCTCTGTAAAACATGGTGGAGGCAACGTGATGGCATGGGCATGCATGGCTTTCAATGGCACTGGGTCACTTGTGTTTATTGATGACATAACAGCAGACAAGATTAGCCGGATGAATTCTGAAGTGTACCGGGATATACTTTCAGCCCAGATTCAGCCAAATGCTGCAAAGTTGATTGGACGGCACTTCATAGTACAGATGGACAATGACCCCAAGCATACAGCCAAAGCTACCCAGGAGTTCATGAGTGCAAAAAAGTGGAACATTCTGCAATGGCCAAGTCAATCACCAGATCTTAACCCAATTGAGCATGCATTTCACTTGCTCAAATCCAGACTTAAGACGGAAAGACCCACAAACAAGCAAGACCTGAAGGCTGCGGCTGTAAAGGCCTGGCAAAGCATTAAGAAGGAGGAAACCCAGCGTTTGGTGATGTCCATGGGTTCCAGACTTAAGGCCGTGATTGCCTCCAAAGGATTCGCAACAAAATATTGAAAATAAAAATATTTTGTTTGGGTTATGTTTATTTGTCCAATTACTTTTGACCTCCTAAAATGTGGAGTGTTTGTAAAGAAATGTGTACAATTCCTACATTTTCTATCAGATATTTTTTTCAACCCTTCAAATTAAACGTTACAATCTGCACTTGAATTCTGTTGTAGAGGTTTCATTTCAAATCCAATGTGGTGGCATGCAGAGCCCAACTTGCGAAAATTGTGTCACTGTCCAAATATTTCTGGCCCTAACTGTAAGTCTGGCGAAACTAACCATTTTAATTAGATGGCACCTTCCCAGAAGAGTCAACGGCAGACCTCTCCACCTCTCCAATTCTCGAGTTATTTTAGTAATTAATGGGGTGAAGTTCAGGCTATATATAAGATTTGTGTTGCTGCTAAGAATGATACCCAGATATTTTATGTGATGAGACTTTACTCGGATACCCTCCATCTCTCCCGCTGGTCCACCCCCTCTCTCCCTGGTCTGTGATGTGGTGTCCCTAGACGTAGTATCTATAAAAAAGGATAAATAGGGAGCGCACATAGGGCGTTATCTTCTTAATAAATAGTCCAGTCCCCCCAATCGGTGTGACTCACCTGCGGTGGTTGTGAGAGCCACAACAAACTGAGAGAGCCTGGTAATGGTCGCTGCAGGAGCCCACTGAAGATAAATGATTTCCACCGAAGAAAGAGCTGGGCTTTGTAGTCCGCGCTGACCTCAAGAAACTTCCAGTCCAGTAAAGGGTTAATCAGGTTCTGGTTTATTTGCCTACGCGTTTCGTGGCTTTAAATCTGCCACTTCATCAGGGCTATTACATACAGTGTCCACATTACAAGTATATATACTCTTTTGTTATCATACCACGCCCAGTGTCAGGTGGTTCCTGTGGAAACACCCACTTGGTGCATGCAACACAAAACACATAAATACAATCAAATCTTTTATATTTTTTAAAACTTTCTCCATAAAATTTAAATTTCTGTTTATTACCAAATATAAAACTATTACAAAATCATTATTTTAATAAGAACGTCCGCTGGATTTGAACCCACTTTTTACCAGATCTAAAAAGCATTCACTTCTCTTAGTTCCATGCATCAGTCCCCTGGACCATATGTCCTTTGATAAAAGTTGAACCTAATTTATTATAAAACTGTTCTTAAAAACCTCTAAAACATACAAAAATTGTTTTTTGTTTTTTTATTTATTTTTTTCATTTATTATATATATATAGTGCTTGAAACCCCTATTTGATATTTCCTTTCGAAATATTTATCAATCAAAAGATAATGTTAAGTTCCATTAAGAAACTCATTATCCACTAAACTACAATTAGGCTAGAACTCAGATGTATAATCCTGGATTATACCATTGCCATTATCACCCAGGAATTAGATCAGATCCAAATCAGGATCAGTGATTACTCCTGTTTTTTCAGTCCAGGGAACCTGTACCATTCATAGTTGTAAAATCAACAGAAAAATATACAAAAAAATGTTATTTACCATAGTAGGACCTTTTTTATACAATTTACTTTCAGAACAAATCACTAATTTCATTAAGACCCGCCGGTTGCAGTGTGTTCAACTTATAGATCCAATAAGTCTCTCTCTTTTTTAAAATATCAAATCTATTCGGTAAATATTCTGGAATGTGATCTATAGGAGTCACTTGTAAGGATACATTTCCACGATGTACCTCAGTACAGTGACGAGATAACCCATGTTTCATAAATCCCTTTCTTGTTCAAATATTTTTATTGGGTTTAATTAGATGAACATCAGTTAACATTTGATTAACAATAACATTTTCAATAAGGATTTACATTTCAGTATATAAGTTGATAAACTTTAGTAAACAGTAAAGTTCTAATAAACAAACAAATTCAAAGGAAGAGAGCCAAAGGTAGAAGAGGGGGGGGAGAAATGAGGTAATGGAGGGGGGGAAGGGGGAATGTTCCAATTCAGACATTAATGCTGTTCGTGTTCCACTTCAAGATAATGTTTGTTCGTAGGAAAGATTTTATTCCATAGTGTCCATTTTTTTGCATATTTCTTCAGTTGATTATTTCTTGCGGCATGTGTCCATTCATAAGCGTTGTGTGTCGCAATAGTGTTAATCAGCATGTTAAATGAAGGGGGGGTAGTTTCCTTCCATTTTTGTGTTATTAGATTTTTGGCAACTAATAAAATGTGAACTACTAGTGCTCTTGATTGTGTAGAAATTTTGTTTATGTCTAATAAGAGTAGGGTTAATTCCGGTGTCAAATAGATTTCTTCTTCAAGAATTTCGTTAATAAGTAATTGAATTTTCCCCCAGTATTCTTCAAGTGAGGGGCAACTCCATAGCATGTGCTCTAGAGTTCCTAAGTTGTCACAGTTCCTCCAACACATGGGGGATTGTTTGGTGTCGAATTTGTGTATTCTAATTGGAGTATAGTACCATCTTGTAGTTGTTTTGTAGAAGTTTTCTATAAGGGATGCATTGGTAATACTTTTGTGAACAGTTTTGTAGGCTGCTTCCCAAGATTCCAAATCTATTGGTGTATGGAGTTCTTTGGCCCAGGTTTCCATAGTTGGTAATTCTGTAATTTTTGAGTCTTGATTGAGCTCAGAATATATATTTCTTAGAGTCCAAAATATTTTAGCTTGCCCAAATCTGAAAAGTTGAGTCACAATGTGTGGAAGGTGGGTTTTGTCCTTGAGTTTATCAAGAAGTAATTTTAGTTTATTCCAGATTGGTCGATCCTCGTTAGATAAATTGAATTTAATTTGGAGTATTGACAAAGGTAGTAGTTGATTTTCGTTGTCCGTAATGTCTGCTAAGGTTTTTATACCTTTATCCGACCAAGTATTAGTTTTGAGGTTTGTTGTGAAAGATGAAAGGGCTTCTATTGGAATCCATCTCGGAGGGATCTTTGGTTGGGATTTTGATGTAACTAAAACAAGTGATCTCCATGCGCGAATTGTTGCTTTAAGTATATGTTCTTTTGGTAGCGTTTTGTTCTTTTCAGAAAGATAGGTTAGTAGATACCATCTAAGATCGCCCGATTTCCTGTTGGATTTCTCTAGATCTACCCACTTTGGTTTATTAGAGACGTCCCACCATTTCTGACTGAGTTTAATTATTGTAGAATAATAGTAGGCTGAGATATTTGGTACTGCTAGACCTCCCTTGTTTCTGCTTTTTTGTATTGTGAATAGAGAGACCCTTGGTTTTTTCCCTCCCCATATAAATTTAGAGAGCTGGGTTTGTAATTTTTTACACCAGGATTGCGTAAGATGTAGTGGGATTGATCTAAATACGTAGAGTATTTTGGGAAGGACAAATAGCTTATATGCTTCGATTTTTCCTATCAATGAGAGTTCAGTTTTGGATAAGTTTATGATATCATTCTGTATTTTCTTGTAGAGTGATTGAAGGTTGGTTTCATATATATTATTAATTGATTTTGTGATAGTTATACCTAAGTAATTTAAGTTTTCGGCTTTCCAATTAAAGGGCGTATTTTGTTGAAGAGTTTTCGTTATTATTTCATTTAAATTAAAATTTAAGACCTGGGTTTTTTCAATATTAATTTTATAAGAAGAAATACTTGCAAAGTCTTGTATAGTAGATAAGAGATTGGGAATGGATGAAATTGGATTGGTGAGGGTCAAAATAATATCGTCTGCAAATAAGCAAATTTTATAATCAGTTTGATTTATATTTAAGCCCGTAATGTTTGGATTCGTCCTGATCTTCTGTGCTAATGGTTCGATGAATAAGTTGAATAGTGATGGGGATAGGGGGCAACCCTGTCTCGTTCCATTTGTCAGAGGGATTGGGTCGGAGAGGTGGTTGTTTGTGAGGATTCTGGCTGATGGGTTTACATAAAGGGACTTGATAGTATGTAAGATTTTTCCTTGAAAGCCAAATTTTTGGAGAACCTCAAAAAGGTAGTCCCATTGGACTCTGTCGAATGCCTTTTCGGCATCGACAGAGACTAACACTAATTGCTTATTCGTGATTTCTGAGTGTGAGATTATGTTCAATATTCTCCTAGTTGCATCTATTGAATTTCGGTTTAGAGTGAAACCTACTTGGTCATTATTTATTAATTTTGGTAGTATACGCTGAATTCTTGAGTTAATTGTTTTTGTTATTATTTTTAGGTCAGAGTTTAGTAGTGATATGGGTCTGAAGTTAGATACTAGATCTTTGTCTCCTTTGTTTTTTGGGATGACTGAGATAATTGCTTGTAGCATTTCTTGGGGTAGCTGAAATTCCTTGTCAGTTAGAGAGTTTATTAGTTTCGTTAGGTAGGGTGTGAGGATGGTTTCATTATTTAAATAATATTCGTTTTGTATTCCATCTGGTCCTGGTGATTTGCATTTGCTTAATGAAAGTATGGTTTGTGAAATTTCTTTTTCAGTATAGTTCTCGTTAAGGTTATTTAGTTCTTCAGTAGTTAGTGATGGAAGAGTGATTTCGTCCAGAAATTTTTTAATATTGGAAGTTGAGGGTTTTGGTTCTGAAATGTCATCTTTTAGATTGTATAAATTCCGGTAATATTCTGCAAAAGTTTTTGATATCTCCGGTGGGTTTTTTTCAATCTGGCCGGATTTGTTTTTAATTTGATGTATATTAGTTTTAGTTCTGTGCATTTTAATGAGGTTTGCAAATACTTTGGTTGGTTTATTAATGTTTGAGTAAAATTTTGATTTGGTGATTCTTACAATCTTGTCAAATTCGTGAGTTAATAAATTTCTTAGTTCAATTCTCAATTTCAGCAGGTTTTGATGATTTGCATCCGTTGGGCTTGTGATGATAGTCTCCTCTAGTGACTTGATTTCTTGGGTAATTTTTTTTGTTTGACTCTGAAGTAATTTCTTATGTTGCGCATTAAGTTGAATCAGTATTCCTCTTATTACAGCTTTATGTGCTGTCCACAAAGTTGCGATGGATACATCTTTAGTGTCGTTTATTTTGAAGTAGTTTTGTAGTTCTTCTTGAATTTTTAGTTTATATTTGGGATGTGAGAATAGGTATGAATTTGCTCTCCATGGTGAGTTGTTATTGAAGGGATGGATATTAGAGGTTTCGAACGTTATGGGTGAGTGGTCTGACCATGTTCTTTGTAGAATAGAAATTGATTTGATTTTATGAAGAGAATGAATATTTGTCAGAACCAGGTCAATTCTTGAGAAAGATCTATGAACATTTGAGTAATGAGTGAACTCAATGGAGGATGAATTTAGGCATCTAAATACGTCGTAAAGTTCTTCGTCTCTGATGAGTCCGTCTATTTGTGTATTGGTATTTCTGGATTTGTTGGATGTGTCTTGAAGGGGATTAGGAATTGCGTTAAAGTCTCCGAATATTAGCAGTGTGCCTTTCTGATTTTCCCGGACTGTTTTGAAGAATCGTTAAATGAATGTTGTTTGTCCTTTGTTGGGGGCGTAGATGTTTGCTAAAGTGTAAATCACGTCGTTTAGTTTACAAGTAATTATAATAAATCTGCCTTCATTGTCTTTGATAGTTTTAATTTCCTCGAATTTTAATGAGTTGTTAATAATAATTGCGACTCCAGCTCTTTTTTTAACATTTGACGAAAGAAATATGTGTGGGTATTTTTTGTTAGTGAATTTTGGTGGGTTTTCTACTGCGAATCTTGTTTCTTGGACGCCAGCTACATCCACATGGTTTGAAGTTAATTCCTTCCATAAATGGAAACGCTTTTGTGGAGAGTTTAGTCCGTTGGCGTTTACTGTCATGAACTTAATAGACATATTGCAATTGCAATTGCTAGGTTGTAGAGTGAAACACTTTAGTTGAAGTGGAGAGGGGAGGTAAGTATAGGGGAAAGTTAGGGGAGCGAGAGAGAACAAAGAGAAAAGAAAGATAACAATTAGGTCTAAGTCTAATAAAACCTAAGTTTGAGCAGGAAGTGATCAATGACAACAGTTATGAACTTCCTTAATGGGCTCGTGTTTGGGCCTTAGGTGCCTTCGTGTTCGGACCTTTCATTTGTTGAGGGGTAGTTAATCATTGATGTGTAGGTTTTTTAGTGTCTTTAGTCCTGTTTCAATGTCTTCAATTGTGATATTTTTCTGTTTGTATGTAAATATGATGGAGTTGGAGGGTCTTCCCCATCTGTATGTGATCTGGTTTTTTTGTAGGATTTCTGTGATGGGTTTTAGAGATCTTCTTCTTTGCATGGTGTCTTTTGAGATGTCCGAGAAAATTCTCAAGTTCTCATAGGGAGGTGGCAGTTGGTTCTTCTGTCTTGTGTAATTATTGATTTTTTCTTTGGTCTGGTAAAATGTGAATCTTACTATGACGTCTCGTGGTACTTCGTCAGAGAGGCGTTGTGGCTTGGGGAGTCTGTGAGCCCTTTCAATGGAGGTTTCAATATCTGGTATGGAAGGGCATAGTTTTTTTGTGAGGGACTTGGTGTAGGAAATTAAGTCGTGGGGTTTAACCGATTCCGGAATTCCTCTTATCTTTATGTTTGATCTGCGATCCCGATCCTCCCTGTCAATTATCCTGTCTGTGAGTATTTTTATTTCGTTTTTTGCTTTGGTTAGTTCCGCATGCTGGTTTTTAACTTCTAGTTTAAGGTCTTCCACTTTTTTTTCAGTTATATCCATTCTGGAATTTATCGCATTAATGGAAGATTTGACTTCTGCGAACTGTACTTTGATTTCCTCCTTTAAGGAAGTGAAGAGTTGAAGAAAGAAGTCTCTATCTGGTGGGTTTCCTGGTGCTGAATTGGGTGGGTGGCTTGTATTGTCTAGGGAGACCTTAATTTTTTGTCTGGCTGGACTCCTTATTTGTGAATGGGTCATTTCAGTTTCTTTTTGTTTGGTTCTGTTTTGAGTGGGTGAGCTGATTTCCTTCCTTTTTGTGCTGGAGGTCGTGGATTCGAAGATCATTAAGTCTTCTGTGTCCTCCTCCTTTTCCTGTTTTTTGTCATCTTGGTGGGTTTTGTCTTTATTTTTAATGGTTTTATTTGGGCTATAGACAAGAGTTTGAATTTTGCCTTTGGTACTTGTGGCAGTATCCATTTTTAGTTCAGTCAAATTGTGATTTGAGACACCTCTAAGTTTAGTTGACATGATCTTCTGTCAGAAAGGGTTTGAAGCTAATCTCACTGAGTGAAATAGTTAATATCTTGGAGCGACTTATTTAGTGTTTAGCAGAAGTGTTTCTTAGTGGAAGTTGTGTCCTAGATCTGTAATGCAGGAATATGCTGAGAACCAATTAATATTTTATGAGCTTCCTCCTTAATTAGTAGTTCAATTATTAGTGTTTTTAGTTTGTCTTTTGCTTTTCACTTGGACTAAATTTGTAGGTTGAGTAGTTAGTTTAAGGTAATTACTTGTCTTCCCTGTGTTCTTGCCTGTGGAAAGTGCTGTTTTGTGCTTAACAGCACTTTGCTCTGGCTGTAATATGGGCTGAGAGCTTGTAATAGCTTGTGTCTACTGAAGGCGAGGGGCGTGGCTTAATGGCGCGGCCTTCTTTCTATGTGCATATCCCTCCGCCGGGCGCAGCACTTAATAAAGTGCCCGTTTGATTTGAGCACCGGGTACACCACTAGTGCGGGAAGCGCGCGGCTCACTCACCGGAGTCCTCCCTGTCCTCGGCCGCTCCTCCGGGGTCCGTCCTCTCTCCTCTACCTCTGCTGGCACAGGTATGTGAGAGTGAGTGCTCTTTGCTCCCGGTCAGTGACGGGTTAATGCCTCGGCTCCGGTGTCACCGCTCTGTCTGGTGTAGCTTTCGGGTGGGTCCCGGTCTCCTGGCGGTCCTCGGAGGTCCTCTGCAGGCGCGGCCCGCTCCTCTCCTTGTCTCCTCGTTCCAAGATGGCGCTGGACTGTAAGGGCTGAGTGGCGAGGCAGTCTGTAGATCTGCTGTGGTGCCTTTAGTTAGGGAAAAGATCTTTAAATCACCCCCTGTGATCTAGATGAGTGTCTCTTAGGGTCCTGGAGCTTTTTTTTTGGGGTTTAGTGACCTTAGAAGACACTAAATCCGTCGCTTTTGATTTGGGGGCACCAGAGCTCCTGAAGATCACATCTACATGGGGCTGCAGGCCACGCCTCTTGTCCATAAATCCCTTTCTAATATTATGTCTGTGCAAATTTATTCTTTTGTGGAGAGGCTGGGACGTTCTCCCCACATATTGTCTTCCACA
Organism: Allobates femoralis; assembly: GCA_033576535.1. Classification (NCBI taxonomy): domain Eukaryota; kingdom Metazoa; phylum Chordata; class Amphibia; order Anura; family Aromobatidae; genus Allobates; species Allobates femoralis. The sequence goes on along the minus strand of JARQOC010000004.1, from coordinate 479,714,020 downwards.
ATCACACTGTATTAAATACACCACATAACTGGTTACACAAGTTAATCTGTGCCCAATTTTATACCGTTTATCTTTGTCTTTGTCACTAAAGGATTGGAAGAAGTCTATGCTGTTGCTTATAGAAGCACAACAAAAACAACCCCTTCTCCCACACCGAAAAGAACCGTTACGTTCATTTGGTTTCTCAAAGGACCTTACTGTATTATTCTGCGTTCTTTCCCTCAATCTACTTGGTGCTATAACATTTTTAACAGTGGGCGCTCTTCTATATACAATTCTAGGTTTTTCCGGAACAATTTTGTTCAAAACTGGATCATTCAATATTACTCCCCAATGTTTCTCCAAAATATATCTTATTTGGTTATTCTGTTTTGAAAAGGTGGTAATGAAATTTGTCTCAAAAATTCCTTTATTATTTACCTTATCACTTCCTTCCTTGATAAGATCTTTTTGTGACAAGTCCTTTACAGCTTTATATGCTCTTTTAACCAGCTTTTGTGGGTAATTCCTCTCCAAAAATTTTTCTTGGAGTATCTTGCCCTGTTCTTTAAAATCCTTATCAGAAGTACAATTCCTCCTTATCCTCATGTATTGGTTTTGGGGTATGTTCCTCAACCATGGTTTAAAATGTCCACTATCAAAGTGGACATATCCATTAGCATCCACCATTTTGAAGAAATTTTTAGTTCTGATCTTTTTAGTTTTGTCAATAAAAATACATAGATCTAGAAAAGTTATGCTTTCTTTATCTAATGTTGGGGTGAGCTCAATTCCCCAACTGTTACCAGTTATTATTTCAAGAAACATATTCACATCATTATCCACATTATTATAAATGATAAATATGTCATCTATAAACCTCTTGAACAATATTAGGTTCTTTCTCCATTGGTTATGGAGGATATGCCAGGACTCGAAAGCAGCCATGAACAAATTTGCATAAGTAGGTGCTGCCCTCGAGCCCAAATGAACGTAACGGTTCTTTTCGGTGTGGGAGAAGGGGTTGTCTTTGTTGTGCTTCTATAAGCAACAGCATAGACTTCTTCCAATCCTTTAGTGACAAAGACAAAGATAAACGGTATAAAATTGGGCACAGATTAACTTGTGTAACCAGTTATGTGGTGTATTTAATACAGTGTGATTGTGGAAGACAATATGTGGGGAGAACGTCCCAGCCTCTCCACAAAAGAGTAAATTCGCACAGACATAATATTAGAAAGGGATTTATGAAACATGGGTTATCTCGTCACTGTACTGAGGTACATCGTGGAAATGTATCCTTACAAGTGACTCCTATAGATCACATTCCAGAATATGTACCGAATAGATTTGATATTTTAAAAAAGAGAGAGACTTATTGGATCTATAAGTTGAACACACTGCAACCGGCGGGTCTTAATGAAATTAGTGATTTGTTCTGAAAGTAAATTGTATAAAAAGGGTCCTACTATGGTAAATAACATTTTTTTGTATATTTTTCTGTTGATTTTACAACTATGAATGGTACAGGTTCCCTGGACTGAAAAAACAGGAGTAATCACTGATCCTGATTTGGATCTGATCTAATTCCTGGGTGATAATGGCAATGGTATAATCTAGGATTATACATCTGAGTTCTAGCCTAATTGTAGTTTAGTGGATAATGAGTTTCTTAATGGAACTTAACATTATCTTTTGATTGATAAATATTTCGAAAGGAAATATCAAATAGGGGTTTCAAGCACTATATATATATAATAAATGAAAAAAATAAATAAAAAAACAAAAAACAATTTTTGTATGTTTTAGAGGTTTTTAAGAACAGTTTTATAATAAATTAGGTTCAACTTTTATCAAAGGACATATGGTCCAGGGGACTGATGCATGGAACTAAGAGAAGTGAATGCTTTTTAGATCTGGTAAAAAGTGGGTTCAAATCCAGCGGACGTTCTTATTAAAATAATGATTTTGTAATAGTTTTATATTTGGTAATAAACAGAAATTTAAATTTTATGGAGAAAGTTTTAAAAAATATAAAAGATTTGATTGTATTTATGTGTTTTGTGTTGCATGCACCAAGTGGGTGTTTCCACAGGAACCACCTGACACTGGGCGTGGTATGATAACAAAAGAGTATATATACTTGTAATGTGGACACTGTATGTAATAGCCCTGATGAAGTGGCAGATTTAAAGCCACGAAACGCGTAGGCAAATAAACCAGAACCTGATTAACCCTTTACTGGACTGGAAGTTTCTTGAGGTCAGCGCGGACTACAAAGCCCAGCTCTTTCTTCGGTGGAAATCATTTATCTTCAGTGGGCTCCTGCAGCGACCATTACCAGGCTCTCTCAGTTTGTTGTGGCTCTCACAACCACCGCAGGTGAGTCACACCGATTGGGGGGACTGGACTATTTATTAAGAAGATAACGCCCTATGTGCGCTCCCTATTTATCCTTTTTTATAGATACTACGTCTAGGGACACCACATCACAGATCAGGGAGAGAGGGGGGTGGACCAGCGGGAGAGATGGAGGGTATCCGAGTAAAGTCTCATCACATAAAATATCTGGGTATCATTCTTAGCAGCAACACAAATCTTATATATAGCCTGAACTTCACCCCATTAATTACTAAAATAACTCGAGAATTGGAGAGGTGGAGAGGTCTGCCGTTGACTCTTCTGGGAAGGTGCCATCTAATTAAAATGGTTAGTTTCGCCAGACTTATGTATCCGCTGCAAACTATACCACTGTTGCTTAAGAAAGCGGATGTTCATAAACTCAACGCAGCGTTCTCCAACTTTCTCTGGAGGGGAAAAAGGGCCAGGATAGCCAGTCGTACCCTGATGCTCCCGAAACGAGAGGGGGGACTGAACTTCCCGGATGTCAGGGGCTATAACTTAGCTTGCCTACTGCGCCATGTTATTGACTGGCTCAGGGGGACTAGCAGATACTCTAATTATACAGCCGAGGCTGCGAGGTGTAGACCCTGGGAACCGGCTAGTTTACTACTTTCATCATGTTTCAAGGTGCCCAAGACCTTAAAGAACACAATCATCTATAGGGACACGGCCATGTGCTGGAAAGCGATTAGAAAGAAGTTGACGATGGCGTGGAAAACGTCTAAATATCTTAACCCTTGGAGACACGTAGGGTTTAGCTTGGGCAGAGAAAATGCTTTATTTGCAGCCTGGTCAGAGAAGGGGGTTCGAACACTGGGAGACCTCATCCACAAACCAGATGGGCGGTGGATGACGGAATTAGAGGTCCTGGAGAAATTCAGTTAGGTCATTTCCACATCATATAATACAGGCAGTTGCATCACCATGTTTTACGCCATCTTCATAATGTTTCCCAGGAATGCAGACCCTCGGTATGGGATGACTGGTTGGGATCAGACCCTTTGACCATTAATGTGTCGTACATCTACAACAGCTTGAGGGAAACGACCTTAACTATGAGGGAAGACACCACATTTAGCGGGTGGTCCAAGTATATACCTAGATCAGATATTGGAGATGTGATTAGAAGAGGATGGGAGGTTATGAGGAAGAATATAATCAACGAAAGATGGAGAGATGTGCAATATAGAATCATTCATAGGGCAATATATGGTTTTACTTTACCTCCAACTGCAGGATTTCCAGACAGGCAACAAAATTGCCCGAAATGTGGCCAGTCAAAAACAGATATGGTGCATGGTCTATGGTTGTGTGGGGAAGTACAGAATTTGTGGAAGCAGGTTGAAACCCTGGCGAGGGAGATTATAAATACACATGTCACAATGGACATATTGGCCTGGCTTCTCCATTTCCCGGCGTCTGGGGTATGGAATGGCAAATCTGCCCGAATACTTCATATACTGGCAATGGTCACCAAGCGATTGCTTCTCCGCAACTGGCTCTCGGAGCACGTCCCAAGTATGTCAGGCATACTCAAGGATTTGAAGGCTGTAATGCATATAGAAAGTCTAGAAGCTGCGAGATAAAAAACACACTGACAGGGAAGTTCTTTGAAACATGGAGAGGGTTTATACTATCCAAGCTCTCTCCTACTGAGCTTCGAGCAGTGGTTCTTCCATTCGTGCAATCACCATGGTATCTGTTGGGAGAGTTGCAGGGGTCTTTGGGTGGGCTTCAGATATCTACAACCCCGGATGGAGCAGACCAGGAGTGACAACCTACCTTCTTGGGGCTCTACGTCTACTGAGGTCCAAGGTCAATACTCAGTACTGTTCATGAACATGGTTTATCGCCGTATGTTTTGAACTGAAATCTAGTACTTTCGGCTGAACTCAAGGGTGGCTGAGGTTGGGGGGAGGGGGGATGGATTGTTTAATTGTTTATTTGTTTATTGGTCTATTTATTTGTTACCATACTGAAAACTCAATAAAAATATGTTACAAAAAAAAAAACAAAGCCAGAGGTATGAAAAATAACAAAGAATTCATACTTACCTTTCCAACGCCTTCTTGCGATCTCCGGTGTAGAGGTAGGCGTAGTACAGTCCTGCAAGGACCTGCCGTGATGTCAGAGGGGCGTTCCCGGCGCTGAATGGCCGCTCGCGGTCATGTAATACATATCACATGACCGTGAGCGGCCAATAAGCTCCGGGAACGCCCCTCTGACATCACTGCAAGTCCTGGCATGACTGTACATCGCCTACCTCTACACCGGGGACCGCAAAAAGGCACCGGAAATGTATGAATTCTTTATTATTTTTCATACCTCTGGCTTTGTTTAATTTTGATTTCGCAGTATATATTAATACACTGTGAAATCAAATGGGGGCGGACACAGATGTCACAGAGGGGAGGAGGAAGCAGGATTCTTCCTCATCCTCTGTGACATCAGATCAAGCAGCGCCAGACCCTATGGGAAAAATCACAGGAGCTGATGCGTAAAGAATTGACATGTCAATTCTTTATGCAGCGTTTTCTCCCATAAAAGCGCTGCGTAAAATTACGCAGTGTCTGCACGGCATAGTGAATTTCCCATTCACTTTGCTGGCAGACACAAAACACATTGCGTATTTTTGAAAAGCGCGCGTAAAAAGGCGCACAAAAATACGCAATGTGTGAACGGGGCCGAAGAGGAACAATGTCGGGGTGAGTGGAGCCTCCTCCATCCTGCTACCCCTGCTCACCCCTCTCACCCCACACAGAACCCCTACTGAACCCACACTGCTCTTTCTCACCCCACACTGTGCACTGAACCCACACTGCCCCCACTGAACCCCACTCTCACCTGCTCTGCACCCAGTCACCTCTGCTCAGCATCCAGTCACCCATCTCAGCACCCAGTCACCCCCGCTCACCCGCTCAGCACCCACTCACCCCAATCAGCATTCACTCACCCGCTCAGCACCCACTCAGCAGCCACTCACCCCCGCTCAGCACCCACTCACCTCGTCTCAGCACCCAGTCACCCCGACTCAGCACCCAGTCACCCCGGCTCAGCACCCACTCCCGGCCAGCACCCAGTCACCTCCGACTAGCACCCAGTCACCTCCATTCAGCACCCAGTCACGCCCACTCAGCACCCAGTCACCCCCACAGCACCCAGTCACCCCCGCTCAGCACCCACTCACCCAAACTCAGCATCTACTCACCTCCGCTCAGCACTCACTCACCCCCGCTCAGCACCAAGTCACCCATCTCGGCACCCAGTCACCCCGGCTCAGCCCCCAGTCACCCCCGCTCAGCCCCCAGTCACCCCCGCTCAGCATCCAGTCACCCCCGCTCAGCACCCACTCACTCAAGCTCAGCACCTACTCACCCCTGCTCAGCACCTACTCACCCCTGCTCAGCACCCACTCACCCAAGCTCAGCACCCACTCACCCCTGCTCAGCACCCACTCACCCCTGCTCAGCACCCAGTTGCCCCCGCTCAGCATTCACTCACCCCTTTCAGCACTCACCCGCTCAGCACCCACTCACCTCGTACTCAGCACCCAGTCACCCGACTCAGCACCCAGTCACCCCGGCTCAGCACCACTCCCGGCCAGCACCCAGTCACCTCCGACTAGCACCCAGTCACCTCCATTCAGCACCCAGTCACCCCACTCAGCACCCAGTCACCCCCACAGCACCCAGTCACCCCCGCTCAGCACCCACTCACCCAAACTCAGCATCTACTCACCTCCGCTCAGCACTCACTCACCCCCGCTCAGCACCAAGTCACCCATCTCGGCACCCAGTCACCCCGGCTCAGCCCCCAGTCACCCCCGCTCAGCCCCCAGTCACCCCCGCTCAGCATCCAGTCACCCCCGCTCAGCCCCAGTCACTCCCGCTCAGCCCCAGTCACCCCCGCTCAGCCCCCAGTCACCCCCGCTCAGCACCCAGTCACCCCCGCTCAGCACCCAGTCACCCAAGCTCAGCATCCACTCACCCTGCTCAGCACCCACTCACCCAAACTCAGCATCCACTCACCCAAGCTCAGCATCCACTCACCCAAGCTCAGCATCCACTCACCTGATCAGCACCCACTCATCCCTGCTCAGCACCCAGTTGCCCCCGCTCAGCATTCACTCACCCCATTCAGCACTCACTCACCCGCTCAGCCCCCAGTCACCCCACTCAGCACCCACTCACCCCGTCTCAGCACCCAGTCACCCCGTCAGTATCCACTCACCCCTGGCTCAGCACCCACTCACCCAGGGCTCAGCACCCACTCACCCTGGGCTCAGCACCCTGTCACCTCCGGCCAGCACCCAGTCACCCCCGGTCAGCACCCAGTCACCCCCGGTCAGCACCCAATCACCCCCACACCCAGTCACCCCTGCTCAACCCCAGTCAGCCCCGCTCAGCCCCCAGTCACCCCCGCTCAGCCCCCAGTCACCACCGCTCAGCCCCCAGCACCCCCGCTCTGCCTCCCAGCACCCCCGCTCAGCCCCCAGCACCCCCGCTCAGCCCCCAGTCACCCATCTCAGCACCCACTCACCCAAGCTCAGCATCCACTCACCTGATCAGCACCCACTCACCCCTGCTCAGCACCCAGTTGCCCTCGCTCAGCACCCAGTCACCCATCTCAGCACCCAGTCACCCCCGCTCAACCCCAGTCACCCCGCTCAGCCCCCAGTCACCCAAGCTCAGCCCCCAGTCACCCCCGCTCAGCCCCCAGCACCCCCGCTCAGCACCCAGCACCGCCGCTCAGCCCCAGTCACCCCTGCTCAGCATCCACTCACCTGATCAGCACCCACTCACCCCTGCTCAGCACCCAGTTGCCCTCGCTCAGCATTCACTCACCCCTTTCAGCACTCACTCACCCCCGCTGCACACCGACACCGCTGCACACCGACACTGCTGCACACCAACACAGCTGCAGCCACGACCAATCAGTGATAATGGAGCGCGATTTATACCCAACTTCGCATTGCATTATTCTTACATCTTCATAAATAAACTACGGTACATACATATTCTAGAATACCCATTACGTTAGAATCGGGCCACCATCTAGTATGTTATAAGACAGATGGACTAATTTTAAACACTATAATACTGTCTTGTGAATTGAAAGATAGGAAGATTGTTAAATGGCAACAACAGTTATAAATTTTGTTTGATATACACTGTATTTTACACCTGGCAAAATTGAATGTGTTGTTAACGGAAAGTAACCCCCGGTCAGCACCCAATCACCCCCACACCCAGTCACCCCTGCTCAACCCAGTCAGCCCCGCTCAGCCCCCAGTCACCCCCCTCAGCCCCCAGTCACCACCGCTCAGCCCCCAGCACCCCCGCTCTGCCTCCCAGCACCCCCGCTCAGCCCCCAGCACCCCTGCTCAGCATCCACTCACCTGATCAGCACCCACTCACCCCTGCTCAGCACCCAGTTGCCCTCGCTCAGCATTCACTCACCCCTTTCAGCACTCACTCACCCCCGCTGCACACCGACACCGCTGCACACCGACACTGCTGCACACCGACACAGCTGCAGCCACGACCAATCAGTGATAATGGAGCGCGATTTATACCCAACTTCGCATTGCATTATTCTTACATCTTCATAAATAAACTACGGTACATACATATTCTAGAATACCCATTACGTTAGAATCGGGCCACCATCTAGTATGTTATAAGACAGATGGACTAATTTTAAACACTATAATACTGTCTTGTGAATTGAAAGATAGGAAGATTGTTAAATGGCAACAACAGTTATAAATTTTGTTTGATATACACTGTATTTTACACCTGGCAAAATTGAATGTGTTGTTAACGGAAAGTAAAATACAATAAAAAAGGAATTTATAAAAAAAAAAAAAAAAAGAAAAAAAGAAAAAAGAGCAAAGCTGGTAAAAGTCTAGGACCGGATGGTTACTTGGCGAGATTCTACAAAACCCTCTCTAACTTACTAAATCCCATACTCTTAGAGGTGTGCATGCATGTCCCTGCGGGGGGTTCTTTGCCTCCACAAGCTCTCCTGGCCCACATAGTAATTATTCCCAAATCCAGTAAAGATCCAGTCTCCTGCAGCAGCTATCATCCGATCTCATTGATAAACTTGGACATAAAATTGTAGGCTAAGTTAATTGCTAATAAATTGTGAAGGTCTCTCCCTGGAGTGATCTATATATATGGGTATAGAGATAGGCTCACCTTATCTCTGGGTGCTCTAGGAAAAAATTTGTATAAGTTCAAGAATATCTAGGCACACCTAATTGTACACTTATTAGGAAAAAATGCATAATGCCAAATTTGCGGTGAAAAAATTAAATGAGTCCTTTAATTGTCGCACAATTTACAGTAGATGTTAGATTAAAGTTTCGGCCTATTTCGGCCTTCTTCACGAATCTAGTACATATGAACATAAGATAACAAATAATACAATGTATGAGTATCAAACAAAAACATATTCAACAAATCAAAGATACATGCAGGCCCGGACTGGCCATAGGGCATACCGGGAGTTTTCCCGGTGGGCTGAATGGGAATTGGGCCGTTGCGGCCGTTATTTACCTTTAAGAGGTCGCCTGCAGCCCCCTTCTGTCTTTCTGTGGCCGCCGGCCGGGCACAGCCAGGGAGCTGCACAGTAGCCGCAGCCGCGTTTCCGGTGTGGAGCTTCCAGCTGTGTTCCTGCAGCCGCTTCTTGGAGGATACTCCTCCACTCCTCTGCGGCTCCAGCTGATGGACGCCTCCCTGAAGCTACTGTACACGCTGCTGACCAGGGGCCATGCACTACCTGCACTGTCTACTGGTACCGGGCACGTCCTCCGGCTTCATCTCCTGCGTCTGCTGAGCTCCTTCATCCTGGGCGGTAAGAAGGAGTATTATGCCTCCGGCCTGGAGGTTTCTGCAGTGAGATGTCTGGATGCTCTCTGGTGGCTGCCATCTGAGGCACAGGGGATTTATGGCAGTTGTTTGAACTTTCTCTGCCCTCCCTCCCCCCCCCATATCTGTGACCTGTCAGCAACTTCCATCAATCCCACAGACAGAGCGACGAACTGGAGAGAAGAGTCCTGTCCTGGATGGTAATTGTGACTCAGGCAGCAGAGCAGCACTGTAAGACTATGTATATCCCTCCATGTGTCTGTCTGTGTGTACAGTACATGTGTCTGTCTGTGTGTACAGTACATGTGTCTGTGTGTGTGAACAGTACATGTGTCTGTCTGTGTGTACAGTACATGTGTCTGTGTGTGTGTACAGTACATGTGTCTGTGTGTGTGTACAGTACATGTGTCTGTGTGTGTGTACTGTACATGTTCTGTGTGTGTGTACAGTACAAGTGTCTGTGTGTGTACAGTACATGTGTCTGTGTGTGTGTACAGTACATGTGTCTGTCTGTGTGTACAGTACATGTGTCTGTCTGTGTGTACAGTACATGTGTCTGTCTGTGTGTACAGTACATGTGTCTGTGTGTACAGTACATGTGTCTGTGTGTACAGTACATGTGTCTGTCTGTGTGTACAGTACATGTGTCTGTCTGTGTGTACAGTACATGTGTCTGGTGTACAGTACATGTGTCTGTGGTACAGTACATGTGTCTGTGTGTACAATACGTGTGTGTGTACAGTACATGTGTCTGTCTGTACAGTACATGTGTCTGTCTGTGTGTACAGTACATGTGTCTGTGTGTACAGTACATGTGTCTGTGTGTACAGTACATGTGTGTCTGTGTGTACAGTACATGTGTCTGTGTGTACATGTGTCTGTGTGTATACATGTGTCTGTGCATATGGATATGTGTGTATACATATGGATGTGTGTGTATACATGGATGTGTGTGTATACATGGATGTGTGTACATAAGGATGAGTGTGTATACATGGATGTGTGTGTGTGTGTGTATATGGATGTGTATATGTACGGTATATATAAAAATATATATATAATGTATATGTATGTACAAATGGATGTGTCTGCATATACACATACTCTGTGTGTACATACGGATGTGTGCGTATATATAATGTATGTGTGCACATATGGATGTGTGTGTCACATGAATGTATGTGTGTATATAATTATATATATATATATATATATATATATAACTAGAAAGAAATGCTCTGCAGCACTCGGTTACTACCAAAGATGTACATGTGAAAAAAAGGGGGGTTGGTGCTGCACAGCTCTCAAATAAATAAGGGGTGCAAGACTGCATATATAATCATATATCATGAGAGGGAAGAAAAAAAGATTATGCAGAACAAACTTGCACACCCAAGATCAAAACATGGAGTTTATTGTAGAAAATAACTAAGGCAAACAACACATGAGACACAAAATAAAAACCACTTAAAACAAAGTAGGTCCCAGTATGCCAGTTGCAAGCAGATCAATACCAATGAAATGACAGATGAAATGTCAAAATTAAACAAAAATAGCACACCATGTGAAGTCTGTGAAAGAACTATACAACAAGGTCCTCCATGTGCATGGAGGAACCAATTAGACATGGTGTGGATGAAAGTCAATATGAACATGCATCATAAGTGAAGGATCATACCAAAGATGGATGCTGCAACCTGGGTGACCGGGGACCCCACGCGTTACGCTGCAACTAGGCAGCTTCCTCAGGGGAGTTAGTTATTTTCTACAATAAACTCCATGTTTTGATCTTGGGTGTGCAAAGATGTACATGTGCTAACAAGCTATATATACATATGAGAAAAAAGTTAAAAACTTACGTTTTTTCAAAAAACTCAAAATCATATCTTTTTATTCTGAAGTTCTTGGTACATACATTGGCCAATGCCTGTTTGCTCGTCGACTGCGACAAAGTGACTTCAGGTCCGACGAGTCCTACTCTGATATCCCTATCCTCCTTGTCCACCCCCCACCTCTCAGTGGGCAGACCCCATCTCAACCCTAGATCACCTGCAGTCAACAAGGGTGCAATTGCAGCATGGAGCCAGCAACTCCATAAAATACAAAGCAGAAAAAAAACTGCATAGCACTCACAGACTAATGTGAACCGGTGCCAGCAGGGCTGCTGAATCAAACAACTAGAAAGAAATGCTCTGCAGCACTCGGTTACTACCAAAGATGTACATGTGATAACAAGCTATATATACATATGAGAAAAAATTTTATGGAGTTGCTGGCTCCATGCTGCAATTGCACCCTTGTTGACTGCAGGTGATCTAGGGTTGAGATGGGGTCTGCCCACTGAGAGGTGGGGGGTGGACAAGGAGGATAGGAATATCAGAGTAGGACTCGTCGGACCTGAAGTCACTTTGTCGCAGTCGACGAGCAAACAGACATTGGCCAATGTATGTACCAAGAACTTCAGAATAAAAAGATATGATTTTGGGTTTTTTGAAAAAACGTAAGTTTTTAACTTTTTTCTCATATGTATATATAGCTTGTTAGCACATGTACATCTTTGGTAGTAACCGAGTGCTGCAGAGCATTTCTTTCTAGTTGTTTGATTCAGCAGCCCTGCTGGCACCGGTTCACATTAGTCTGTGAGTGCTATGCAGTTTTTTTTCTGCTTTATATATATATATATACTAGCTGTGAGCCCGATGCGATTGCATCGGGATTCTAGAACTGGTGTATAGTTTATTAAATTAGATTTTTAACTAATGATCCAATTATTCCATGATAGATGGCGGCCCAATTGTAAAGAATCGGGAGTGTAGCATGCATATATACATTATTCATTCAAATTTGACAATAATGCACATAAGACATGATATCTATCTATCAACTACCAATGTTTGTATGGTACATTTCAGTGTAGTACATGTCATGATTCTAAGGCAAGGCTTTTCGTACAGATACTGGCACTGATGTTTTGTACAGATTACGTATATTCAATTTATATATGAATATTAATAATCTATGATTAAGCCAGTACATGTTTCCCCACCAACCACGGGAAGGTAGCCTTACAACTGGTGGGACCTACTCTACTCTACCCCTAATAATTAATAGTTAGACTCCTTTTAAAGCAGATATTTTTTGGCTATTTGCAGAAGGTGTAGAATAACCAAATACAATTTCTGCACTTGTCACCAAAGGACCTACCTACAGCTGACTTTCAGCAAGTAACATGTAATGTATATGGAACTTGCAATTAGCTTGCAATAAATACGGCAAGCACAGCTTTAACAGGTTGACTAAATGCAACCACTAAAAATCAGAGCTAACTGTGATTTTGGCAGTTGAAACTGTTGAAAGCACATGTGCCGCAACTACTGCAAGTAAAGCACAAATTCCATTAACATTTCATGCAACTTACAGTAAGAGTGCTGTAGGTCACCATTAGACAGCAAGTGTCAAAATTGATGTGTTCACACTATAAATTCCACAAATAGCAGAATAAGTCAGATTTAAAAAGAAAATGTCTATTCTTTCCCTATGTGTCTAAATATGTATCTATGTGTCTAAATATGTACCTATATGTATGTATGTATTTATATGTACAGAACACACTTCAAGATAGAGATGTGTGTGAACAGCTGTCCCACCCGTCTCTAATGCTGCATTCAGACTTGCAGATGCATCTGCAGCATTTTGCAGATGCATCTGCATGCAGACAGTAAACCCTATCTTTATAATGGGACGCACAGTGTCTGCAGATGCTTCCAGACAGCCGAGCACACCCATTCACTCCTATATGTGATCTCTGCGCAGGCAGATGCTTGGGTACAGATCACAGACTCTACTCCGCACCAGGGACACGACATGTTGCATCCCTGGTGATGGTGGGAGTGTGTGATTTGTATTCAGGCATCCGCCTGCGCACAGATCACATATAGGAGTAAATGTGTGTGCACAGCTGCCTGCAAGCATCTGCAGACACCATGCGTCCCATTATAAAGATAGGGTCTACCGTCTGCATGCAGATGATTCCAGATGCATTTTCAAAACGCTGCAGATGCATCTGCAAATCTGAAGGCAGCCTTAGCTGTTCACAAAAACCTGACCCTGTGTAAAAAGAAAATGAAATCTCGCAGCAGCTATCCTGCTGAAGCTTCAGGTTCTTATCACTAAATGCAAGCATTTAGATGATACACATCTACAATCTACTATAAAATGTGTGTTTATATACATATACTATGAAATTTAAAAAGAAAGTTCAAAAGCTAAAAAAGTAAGTACCGTATATACTCGTGTATAAGCCGACCCGTGTATAAGCCGACCCCCTACTTTTGCCCCAAAAATCTGGAAAAACCTATTGACTCGTGTATAAGCCGAGGGTGGACCCCAGCACAGGTATACAGACCCCAGCAGTGTGGTATACAGGCCTCCCCAGTGGTAGTATACAGCAGCCCCAGTGGTAGTATACAGATTCCCCAGCAGCCCCAGTGGTAGTATACAGATTCCCCAGCAGCCCCAGTGGTAGTATACAGGAGCCCCAGCAGCCCCAGTGGTAGTATACAGGAGCCCCAGCAGCCCCAGTGGTAGTATACAGGAGCCCCAGCAGCCCCAGTGGTAGTATACAGGAGCCCCAGCAGCCCCAGTGGTAGTATACAGGAGCCCCAGCAGCCCCAGTGGTAGTATACAGGAGCCCCTGTAGTATCAATTCCAGCAGCCCCAGTGGTAGTATACAGATTCCCCAGCAGCCCCAGTGGTAGTATACAGGAGCCCCAGCAGCCCCAGTGGTAGTATACAGGAGCCCCAGCAGCCCCAGTGGTAGTATACAGGAGCCCCAGCAGCCCCAGTGGTAGTATACAGATTCCCCAGCAGCCCCAGTGGTAGTATACAGATTCCCCAGCAGCCCCAGTGGTAGTATACAGGAGCCCCAGCAGCCCCAGTGGTAGTATACAGGAGCCCCAGCAGCCCCAGTGGTAGTATACAGCAGCCCCAGTGGTATACAGCCCAGGACATAGCAGCCCCCAGGGGGTACCCAGCAGCCCCCTGGGGTACCAGCAGCCCTGGGGTACCAACAGCCCCCTGGGGGTACCAACAGCCCCCTGGGGGTACCAACAGCCCCCTGGGGGTACCAACAGCCCCCAGGGGGTACCAGCAGCCCCCAGGGGGTACCAACAGCCCCCTGGGGTACAACACCCCCAGGGGTACCAACAGCCCCCTGGGGGTACCAATAGCCCCCAGGGGGTACCAACAGCCCCCAGGGGGTACCAACAGCCCCTGGGGGTCCCGCGGTACCCCAGCAGCCCCCAGGGGGTACCAACAGCCCCCTGGGGGTACCAACACCCCAGGGTACCAACAGCCCCTGGGGGTACCAATAGCCCCCAGGGGGTACCAACAGCCCCTGGGTACAACAGCCCCCAGGGGTCCAGCAGGTGCCCAGCACCCCAGGGGTACCAGCAGCCCCCTGGGGGTCCCCAGCAGCCCCTGGGGGTACACAGCGGCCCTCGCCCCCCCTTGCAAGGGCCCCCCCCCCGCTTCTCTTACCATTCCGGACTTCTGATCCGCGCCGCTCCTCGCTCCTCCGCGCTGCTCCGTCCGTCTTCTACATCCGGGATCCCCGGCCGCGCGATGACGTCACATGCCTGCGACGGCCGGAGATCCGAGATGTAGAAGACGGACGGAGCAGCGAGGAGGAGCGAGGAGCGGCGCGGATCAGAAGTCCGGAATGGTAATATAACCATCGGGGGGGGGGGGGCCCTTACAAGGGGGGGCAGGTGCCAGCACTTGGGGGGGGATTTAATTAGTTATGCACTGCTTTCCCCTGCCGGTGATAGACAGGGGAAAGCAGTGCATATTTAATGAGCGGCCCCACGCGACGGGGCCGCTCATACAGCAGCCTCCCCCCCCCGCCTCCTGAAGCCTCCACAGCCCCCGGACACAGCCCCGGACACAGCCCCCCCCCCGTATTGACTCGTGTATAAGCCGAGGGGGAGACTTTTCAGCCCAAATTTTGGGCTGAAAAACTCGGCTTATACACGAGTATATACGGTACTATATATTTTAAATAACTATTTTATATCTAAAACCTATTTATAATATCTTTATAAAGAAAGTAATATTTGTGGTATTTTTGTCTATTTCTATTCTTCTACATCTATAGCTAAATTAAATTATTGTAATATTTGTGTTTAATTAGAAAGTATGTATGTAAATAGAATATGTATGTAAATAATTAAAAGTAAAATATTTTTATACACTATATTTTTAGTGAAAAGTGAAACTAAAGACTATATTTCTTAAAGACCTATTTAATATTTAATAACTAATTATAATGTCTATCTAAAACTAAAGTAATTTGTTTGGTATTTTTGATTATTTCTATTGCTATACATCTATTTGTAAACTATTTTTTTATAATTTTTTTGGTCAATTCCTACACATCTATGGGCAAAGTAATTGTTTTTTTTTTTTTTAGTACTATACATCTATGGCTAAACTATTTTATGGGAATATTTTTGTTTAATTAGAAAATAATTATGTATCTAAATGTAATATGCATATAAAGAATTTAAACTAAAATATTTCTATATACTATATTGTTATTGAAAATGAACACTAATGACTATATTTATTAAATAACTATTATATATATAATAACTAATTTTAATATCTTTTTGTATAACAAATAATATATATTTTTTTTCTATTGCTATACATCTATGGCTAAACTAATTTATTGTAATTTTTGTATTTAATTAGAAAGTAAGTATGTATGTAAATCTAACATGTATCTAAAGAATTTAAAATAAAATATTAGAGAGAATATTTGTAGTAAAGAGTATTTCACTACTGGGCAGCAATTTGACTTGAATGGGTGTATCCAACACTTTCACCTTATCATTGCATCGTGTTTTTACTCGTGAAAAATCCACATATAACTGTCCATGTCCAAAAACTGTTTGTGACAAAAAAATCCCTACTTTCTTCAGTGTATGGCCTTAGGATTTGTTGATGGTCATGGAAAAAGTAGACTTCACGGGAAATTGTTGACGTCTTAACTTGAAAGGTGAGGCAGTTTCTGATGGAGATAAATAAATCCTTGGAATAAACACCACATTTCCTTCTGCAGACCCAGTAATGACTTTTGCTTGAATGAGATTGTCAAACAAAGTGATGACAATGAAGCGATTCCCATTGCAAAGACCTTTTATGCTGTTAAAGGTGTGCAAAAGCATGACAATGGTACCAATGTGTAATTTGAGGCGATGATAAGGCATTCCCATTGGTGTGAGTGAATTTAAAAATTCCACTGGATATTGGTCTGAATCTTCAGTCTGAATGGAATCATCACTAATGTACTCAGTGTATTCACCAGCAATGCAATCCATAACCTGAGAGTTCACCATTTCCACATGGACATTTTTAGGACAAAGATTGTCATGTGATGCAGCAATGTGAATGCTTTCATTGTTATATATTACATTTACATACATGATAGATATATCTAAAGAATTTAAAATAAAATATTCTTATAGACAATATTTTTTGTAAAGACTTTTTCTGAATGAGGCAGCAACTTTCCTTTAATGGGTGTATGCAGTACTTTCACCTTAACAATACATCTTCTTTTCAGTCGTGAAAAAGCCACATCTAACTGTCCATGTCCAAAAATGGGTTGTTGGGCAAAAAATCCCTACTTTCTCCAGTGTATGGCCTTGGGATTTGTTGATGGTCATGGGAAAAGTAGACTTTACGGTAAATTGTCGATGTCTTAACCTAAAAGGTAAAGCAGTCTATGATGGAGATAAATCAATCCTTGAAGTAAACACCACATTTCCTTCTGCAGACCCAGAACTGACTTTTGCTTGAATGAGATTGTCAAAGAAGTGATCACAATGAAGCGATTCCCATTGCAAAGACCTTTTATGCTGTTAAAGGTGTGCAAAAGCATGACAATAGTACCAATGTGTAATTTGAGGCGATGATAAGGCATTCCCATTGGTTTGAGTGAATTTAAAAATTCCACTGGATATTGGTCTGAATCTTCAGTCTGAATGGAATCATCACTAATGTACTCAGTGTATTCACCAGCAATGCAATCCATAACCTGAGAGTTCACCATTTCCACATGGACATTTTTAGGACAAAGATTGTCATGTGATGCAACAATGTGAATGCTTTCATTGTTATATATTACATTTACATACATGATAAATATATGTAAAGAATTTAAATAAAATATTCTTATAGAAATATTTTTTGTAAAGACTTTTTCTGAATGAGGCAGCAACTTTCCTTGAATGGGTGTATGCAGTACTTTCACCTTAACAATACATCTTCTTTTCAGTCGTGAAAAAGCCACATATAACTGTCCATGTCCAAAAATGGGTTGTTGGACAAAAAAATCCCTACTTTCTCCAGTGTATGGCCTTGGGATTTGTTGATGGTCATGGGAAAAGTAGACTTTACGGTAAATTGTCGATGTCTTAACTTAAAAGGTAAAGCAGTCTATGATGGAGATAAATCAATCCTTGAAGTAAACACCACATTTCCTTCTGCAGACCCAGAACTGACTTTTGCTTGAATGAGATTGTCAAACAAAGTGATCACAATGAAGCGATTTCCCATTACAAAGACCTTTTATGCTGTTAAAGGTGTGCAAACGCATGACAATGGTACCAATGTGTAATTTGAGGCGATGATAAGGCATTCCCATTGGTGTGAGTGAATTTAAAAATTCCATTGGATATTTGGTCTGAATCTTCAGTCTGAATGGAATCATCACTAATGTACTCAGTGTATTCACCAGCAATGCAATCCATAACCTGAGAGTTCACCATTTCCACATGGACATTTTTAGGACAAAGATTGTCATGTGATGCAGCAATGTGAATGCTTTCATTGTTATATCCATCATGTATGTAAATGTAATATATATCAAAAGAATTTAAGATAAAATATTCTTATAGACAATATTTTTAGTAAAGACTTTTTCAGAATTAGGCACCAACTTTCCTTGAATGGGTGTATCCAGCACTTTCACCTTAACATTACATCTCTTTTCAGTCGTGAAAAAGCCACATATAACTGTCCATGTCCAAAAACAGGTTCTGGCAAAAAAATCCCTACTTTCTCCAGTGTTTGGCCTTGGGATTTGTTGATGGTCATGGCAAAAGCAGGCTTCAAGGGAAATTGTCGAAGTCTTAACTTGAAAGGTAATCCAGTCTCTGATGGAGATAAATCAATCCTTGGAATAAACACCACATTTCCTTCTGCAGAGCCAGTAATGACTTTTGCTTGAATCAGATTGTCAAACAAAGCAATGACAATCAAGCGAGTCCCATTGCAAAGACCTTTTCTGCTGTTAAAGTTGCGCAAAAGCATGACAATGGTACCGATTTTTAATTTGAGGCGATGAGAAGGCATTCCCGTTGGTGTGAGTGAATTTAAAAATTCCACTGGATATTGATCTGGATCTTCAGTCTCATCAGGATCAATGGAATCATCACTAATGTATTCAGTGTATTCACCAGCAATGCAATCCATGACCTTAGAGTTCACCATATCCACATGGTCATTTTTAGGGCAAAGAATGGCATGTGATGCAGCAATCTGAATGCTTTCATTGTTATCTACATCAATGACAATGTTTTCACCAAATATAGCAAGAATGATTGAGCCAGTGCAGATCATGTCTTGTGGGATTTCAATGGTATCATCTCCAAGGTTGAAATCATTGGACAATTCACCATTTCCCAGTTGAAGTAACCAACGGCTATAATCAGGATCAATGGAGCGCATATTGTTGAAGAGTGGCAATTGAGTGAAAAGCTGCCATTGTCGTGAGTATTTAATACAACTCTCTATAATGTCAGTTCTTGTACCATGTGGGATGATAGGCAGACACTGTCGAAAGTCTCCTCCCAGAACAATGACTTTCCCTCCAAAAGGTGTTGTATTTTTCTTGGAGATATCTGTTGTCATGACATCCCGTAAAAGTTGATCAATCACATGCAATGCATATTTAGATAACAGAGTGGACTCGTCAATAATGAAAAGTTTGGTACTTTTCAAATGTTGTGCAGCATCTGTATCATTTTAATCCTTGAAACGGAAGTTTCATTGATTGGAATTGGTATTCCGTAAAGTGAATGGATGGTTTCTTCCTCCTTGCAGTAAGTTAGCTGCAATCCCTGTACTGGCTGCAGGTGAGACAATTTCGCCTTCTCCTCTTAGTTCATGAATTAATAAATCATACAGGTATGTTTTACCACTGCCACCTGGACCGTCAATGAAAAAGCACTTAGGTTGTCCACTTCTATCGTGTAAAGCTTGATTGATCGCATCATAGGCCAAAAGTTGGTGGTCATTTAAAGTAGCTTTCATTTGCTGAGCTCTTCTTAACTCATCATCCTTGTTGTATAGTGGAGCGATGTATGGCTTTCTTTTTGGTCGTGGTAGATTAAAATCAGTAAAAGTTTTGCCATGAAATTTTAGAATAGTTTGGACATCAGTCATAGCATATCCTTCACAATTCTCACACTCCTCAGTGTTGGAGTGATATGCATGGCAGTAGTCTTGTATAAAGTCTTGTTTAAATTCTTTCCACAACTCCAATGGATGAGCTGGAGGACCAAAAATACATATATATGCGAACATATCACGAAGCTGGGCAGGCATGTTGAGAACACAGGCATCCAATAAAGTATTTCTCCAAACAGTGTCATCGAAGAGCAATCCAAGAGCTAATGCTGCCTCTTTGAAAGTTGGGTATGTCACTTCATTAACAGTCTTAATGTTGTCAAAACTTGTTGCTCCTTTGACATGCAGTAACAACAACCTCAAATAGTACCGTTCTTGATCTTTCATACTAACAGTATACATTCTTCCAATCACTGAAGAACCTCCTCGCTTTCTAACTTCCCATGCACCTTCTTTCCAAACATAGTGCTCTGGAATTTGGCGGTAGAAGTAATCATGAGCATGCGGGTTACTCTCATTCAGCTCAAAGTAGCCCATCAGAGTAGATTTTCTGTGCATTGTGCAACTGATGTCGTCAACAGAGTCATCCTCATGAAAATAAAGCGGTTGAGAATGTGGGAGATGTACGGCCAGGCGAATAATGGAGTGCGATTGTCTATGCATCGGGTAAGCAAATATTCGCCAAGCTGCCTCCGGTGCACTCACGTATCTTGAATCCATGAATTGATGTGTTTCATCATGGTGAATATTGGTTTGGCAAATTTCAAGATTGGCTTTATCATGTCCTTTGTAGACATATTTGAATAGGTATTTTACACTTTGAATGGAAGCACATACCTCAACATTAATATGACACTTGTATGTTAATAGTAGGTAAGGGTTATAGGGAACAACCCAAGAATTATCAATCATCTTTGAACGGATTTGAAAGGATAATCCTTCCTTTCTTTGATAAGTAGGGTATGCATCCTTAGCTATGAGTGTTCTTGGTTGGAAATCTTTAGGAAAACCTTTCTTACACTTGCCAAGATCCATACATGGAGAATTGGGGTTGTGTTGACCACAGGGTCCATGAATCATGTGTTGCATCACAATGTCATGGAGCAGAGGGTATTCTTCTGGATCAGGGATTTCAGCCCAAACTATATTATCCACTTCAACCTCAGTTCTTAGTTTGGATTTGCTATCCAGAATGATCAAAATATGAGCGTGTGGTAGGCCACGCTTTTGGAATTCAATCACATGAACCATTGCACAAACTTTGCCAAATAATCCAGTGTTAATTTCTTTTAATAGGGCTTCCAGTTTAATTCTGAAGACACGGGCCACTAAATCAGGTCTATGTTCCACACGCTGCCATGGCTCTAAATTGTTTGTAATCTCCCTCCATTTAGGATTACAGGTCATGGTTACAAAAAGATCTGGTCGTCCAAATTTAGTCACAATAGCCATGGCATCCTGATAGCGTTGCTGCATGTTTCTGGGACTGCCTTCAAAAGAAGATGGTAAAATGACGGTCTTGCCAATGGGAATACCTTTCTCAACAGATTGTTTCAGAAGATGTTCCTGGAGTACGCAATAATCCTCCACTTTTAAATCCTTTTGATGATGACGGTTAAAATTTAAGCGATTAGCCTCGATTTTCACATACGCATCCACTAAGTACTGCTGTGTTAGTTTGCCACCATTCAGGACAGGATTGAACTGATTCCGTACAGACAGCAAATAGCAGTAATACTGGAGCTGTGTAACCCGGCGTTGACTTTTCCCTTGATGCATGAGTCCCTCATGCCAGCCTTGTTCTCCATGAGGAAAAAATAAAGGATAGAGTAATGCATCTAAATTGCTGTGTAGAATACTGACTTGCTGTGTTTTTGGGGCCAAGGGGTTATTTGGATCAGGTTTCAAATGAATTAAAATGTCTCTATTGAATGGTGGCTCTCCATCAGCATTTTCAAAGACCACAGCAACTTCATTGGCAGTAGGATTGTTATAGCGTCTCGGGTCTTGGCCTCTGTCTTGTTTAATGGCCATGATAATATTTGGCATTTTTGTGCCATGTTCTACTGCCTTCTGTTCTGCTTCTAATTCAACTTGACGTAGCATTTTGTAGGCCGAAACAAAGGGATTAATATTATCCAATTGAAGAGCAATGATACTCATTAAAGTAGGATTACATTTAACATTTTCTGGAGACTGTAGCCGTTGGTCTGTAGCGCTTAGAGTATCTAAAATGTACAGTTGTGCATATGCTGGAGTTTGATCTTGAGCAGGATGGAGTGTTCCAGTGCGATGATAAATTTGCCCATGAATACGAAAGCAGTATGGTCCATGTCCAGGAGGTAGAGAAACATGGGCACCCATGGAGGCAAAGGCACAAGAACTATTAATGCTCCTTATATTCTCCATCAAATTTTGACTGTACTCACTCTCTCCTTTCAGCAGGCGTTGGAACACGTGCGGGTATTGAGGTAATGGTACCTTTACTTTTCCCTTGTGGCAACAAAGAGTAAACTGTTGATCTGATGGTCGTTCAGCAGTAAAATGTCGAGCCTCACAATGTTCACATATTACATTCATGAAACCACAGAAATGTTCTGCAATAACATGATCCTGATCAATAAATCCCCTTTGATGTAGGAGAGGTGAATAGAATGAACGTAGAAATTTATTATGTAATCCTACATAAATGAGACGTGGAAGGGATGTAGATTCCAAACATTCAATAAATGAAGAAGTGGAATATAAATTCCGTTCTGCCTGTTGCAATATAGAAGTGGAAGAAGAAGTTTGACGTTCTTTACGACGTAATGTAGCCAAATGGGCCAAGTGGACTTGTCTAGATGTAGGAGATTCTGTATCTTGACGCATCTGTCTTGTCCTTTTAAGCCTCAAAATTTTACACTGTTTGCTGTATGGCGTCTCCTCAGCACAGTGTTTTCGTTTTGATGTGGCCTTGCGATGCAGTAAAGGCTGTTCAGTTGTAGTCAAGATAGTAGAAGAGGTGGCAGGAGTCTGAGCATCAGACAAAGAGGTGGCAGCAGTCAGAGCATCAGATGAAGAGGTGGCAGCAGTCTGAGGATCAGACGAAGAGGTGGCAGCAGTCTGAGGATCAGACGAAGAGGTGGAAGCAGTCTGAGGATCAGACGGATCTCCTGCAGGCATGAACTTTTTCTGTTTGCGTCGTTGAGGCAGAGTAATTGATTTTTTGCCTAATCGTTCTGTCCTTCCTTCTAAAGACTGTATTGAAAGGGGTGTTTTCAAAGCAGACTTTTCCTTGTCCAAGGGAAGTTGTCTTTCTTCAGAACTCTCCTCCACACCCTTTTTGCGCATACGCACAGACACCTTGCGAACCTTTCCTTTTTTGATTTCCATAGAGGTAATGGGAGGTATTAAAGGCAGTTCACTTGGTAAAATGTCAGTACACGAAGAGGCTGGAGTAGCATCTGTGTCAGACGGTTCTTCAGTGACTGGAATTTTTGTTTGTTTGCATGTAGAACGCGCAGTCATGGCTCTTGTTTCCATTTGTTGGCTTGTTTTTTCAGAAGACACTCCCGAAATACGTGTATGTAAAGCGGTCTTTGCAGCATCCAACGAAAAACGTCTCAGTGGAGAAGAGTGTTTACCAAACCGTTTGAGTTTAGCAGCCTTAGCCCTATCTAACCGAATACGTCTCTCTGCAGAAGTCTCATTTGCAATACGTTTGGCGTGAGCAGCCTTAACACGATCTAAGCGAATACGTCTCCTTTCTAAGGTCTCTTCAGCAAGGCGTTTTGCCTTAGCAGCCTTATCAGTATCTAAGCGAAGACGCCTCTCTTCTGAAGTCTCCTTTGCAGTACGTTTCTCCTTAGCAGCCTTACGCAGATCTAAACGAACACGTTTCTCTTCCAAACTCTCCTCTGCAATGCGTTTAGCTTTAGCAGCCTTATCTTGATCTAACCGACGGCGTCTCTGTTCCAAAGTTTTCTCTGCACGCTTCTTCTTCGGTGTAGATGCAGCCTCCTTGGCAAGAGTGATATTTTGTGTTGGAGAGCTCATCTTAGTAAGAATAGTCAGTGAATCAAATGCAAAATGAGCTAGAGTGTGTTAGTTAAGGAAACAATGAATACTAACTGTGTAAACAGACAAAAACAATAAAACTAAAGTATGGTTTTCCAAAACCTGTTATAATGAAATGATAGACTTATTTAAAGTAACAAAGAAAGATGTAATGATGTTAACTGTATGGAGTATTGAATGGCAATGAGTGTGTTAAAATTCCTTAAAAACTGCCGTGAAGGCAAAACAAATGGATGTAATGGCCCTTTCCGAGACACGGTATCAAAGCAAATTTTCAACATTGTAATAAAAACGTTAATAGAAGCAGGATGACATAAATTTCTGCATAACCACCAGCAAGGTTGTTGTTTCATAAGGTGTTGAAAAATAGCAGAGTTACGGTTAATTTCTACCAAGAACTGAAGGTTTTGGTATTATAGCAGAAGTAGTGGTTTTTATTTTTGTTGGTGGAATAGGGGAAACAGCGGCCTAAACGTGAAGTATGAAATAGCAGAATGTGACAAAGCAGGGTGAAAAAAGAAATAAGGCAACTTGCGTATGAGATATTGTAAGAGTCAGGTCAATGTAAAAAGTAACGTAAATGCGGTGATGTAGTGTAACGTTACGCAACTACAGCCCTGGTGACGGGTATGGAGAAATCGAGTTTAAAATTTAAATCTTAGGCCATGTTATAAAAGTATGTAAATGTGCATATACAATGGACATGTGAAAGGGTACCCAGTCACTAATAGAGTGTAAAATATTATGTATGTAAAAGTAGTGAATATCCTACTGGGATGACAGAGACTTTGACATGAGCATTAATTTCAAATAGCATCATAAGCGTTGGAAAAACAGCATCTGGTGCATGTAGCGCATAGCCACAGCATAACTGCAGGACTTGCAAGCGTTTACGTGAATCCCCATACTCATTATAATCGGCATAATAGGCAGTATCTATTTATTTGCAGTAGGTGCAGCAATTTGGATTTTGCACTTGTAGCAGGTCCTGTATGGAAAAAAAAAGATGGGTGACCACGCTTTTTATGGTGGCGGGAGCTGTGGCAAGTTCCCCTATACGTACAATGGGGATTAGCGGAACGACACTGCAAGTGCAGCAGTTATGCAGTGGCAATGCAGCAAAGCAAGCGGATGCAATTCTGTCAGTACATGTAGTGCAATTTCAAATAACCGCTGATGTCAACTGGGCAGGTAGCATTACCACCAAACTGTTAAAAATAAGACAGGTAGTAGTGCAACAGAGTCATTAGTAAGAAAAATAATAAAAATTGACATATAATGGGTTAACGTACTCGTAACCGTGTGATGACTGACTCCTAACTCCAAAAGAAAAAGTCAAAGAGCCTGTAAGTAGTTAATATAGCATTGGCACGCATAAAAAATACTGGACGATTAATAAAAATAAAATTAGTATTAAAGTATTTAGTAATTAAATGCCAGTAGTATACCACATAGTGACATAGACAGTGAATAGGCAAAACAATAGAAGACGTTAATGTAGCACTTACATCCTATAAAAGAGTGTGGATGTTAAAATAAATTTCAAATAGTATAGAAGAGTTTAAATTGCAAATGCCCTGAGTACAGCACGTAGTAACACAGTTAGTTAATAGCAAACTGAAAGTAGGGGGTTAATGTAGCATTTCGAACCCTATAAAACATAGTGTCGGAAAACAAAATGGCAAATGGCATAGAAGAGGAAAATGTATAAATAGGCTTAGTGGACCACATACTGAGATAGCAAGGGGGGCAGAAATAGAATAGAACGGGTTAATGTACAAATTGCCTTAGAGCCCTTTCACATCAGCTCTTTAGATAAAATTGCGGTAGATGCATTGAAAAAAATGCATCTGCTGCGATAGCCACATTAACATTGCAGTTGCAGTGCGGTAGCGGTAATCCCTATAGAAACCATAAGGGGACTTGCGGCCAGTGCGATTTAGCAGTTGGGTCAAGTGTTGCTACAAAAAAAAAATGAACTTGGCGCACCTGCCGCAAGTATTCCTATAGTTTGTATGGGTATTCCCGCAACAGCGCAGCAAATGCAAGGTTTAATCGGCAATCGCAGCAGATGGGTATTTTTCTGGCCATGTGTGGTGAAGTTGTAAAATCACAGATGTCCAGCACATAGTGACACAGTTATTGAATAGCAAACAGAATAGAAGGGGTTAATGTATGAGTTTAAACGCTATAAAATAGTCATGGTGCAACTAAAATAGAAAAGGCATAGAAGAGGTTAATGTAAAAATGTCCTTAGTACAGCAGATAGTGAGATACGCAGTGTGGCACTAATAGAATAGAAGGGGTTACTATAAAAAAGGCCGTAGTACAGCAGATAGTGAGATAGGCAGTGTAGGACTAATATAATAGAAAGGGTTAATATTAAAATGGCGTAGTACAGCACATAGTGAGATAGGGAGTGTAGCACTAATAGAATAGAAAGGGTTGATATAAAAATGGCCGTAGTACATCAGATAGTGAGATAGGCAGTGTAGCAGGAATAGAATAGAAAGGGTTCATATAAAAAAGGGCGTAGTACAGCACATAGTGAGATAGGCAGTGTAGCACTAATAGAATGGAAAGGGTTAATATTAAAATGGCCGTAGTACAGCAGATAGTGAGATAGGCAGTGTGGCACTAATAGAATAGAAAGGGTTAATATTAAAATGGCCGTAGTACAGCAGATAGTGAGATAGGCAGTGTAGCAGTAATAGAATAGAAAGGGTTAATATAAAAAAGGCCGTAGTACAGCACATAGTGAGATAGGCAGTGTGGCACTAATAGAATAGAAAGGGTTAATATTAAAATGGCCGTAGTACAGCAGATAGTGAGATACGCAGTGTAGCACTAATAGAATAGAAAGGGTTAATATTAAAATGGCCGTAGTACAGCAGATAGTGAGATAGGCAGGGTGGCACTAATAGGATAGAAAGGGTTAATATTAAAATGGCCGTAGTACAGCAGATAGTGAGATAGGCAGGTGGCACTAATAGGATAGAAAGGGTTAATATTAAAATGGCCGTAGTACAGCAGATAGTGAGATAGGCAGTGTAGGAGTAATAGAATAGAAAGGGTTACTATAAAAAAGGCCGTAGTACAGCAGATAGTGAGATACGCAGTGTAGCACTAATAGAATAGAAGGGGTTAATATTAAAATGGCCGTAGTACAGCAGATAGTGAGATAGGCAGGGTGGCACTAATAGGATAGAAAGGGTTAATATTAAAATGGCCGTAGTACAGCAGATAGTGAGATAGGCAGTGTAGCACTAATAGAATAGAAGGGGTTAATATTAAAATGGCCGTAGTACAGCAGATAGTGAGATACGCAGTGTAGACTAATAGAATAGAAGGGGTTAATAATAAAATGGCCGTAGTACAACAGATAGTGATATAGGCAGTGTAGCACTAATAGAATAGAAAGGGTTAATATAAAAAGGCCGTAGTACAGCAGATAGTGAGATAAGCAGTGTAGCACAAATAGAATAGAAAGGGTTAATATTAAAATGGCCGTAGTACAGCATATATTGAGATAGGCAGTGTGGCACTAATAGAATAGAAAGGGTTTATTTTAAAATGGCCGTAGTACAGCTGATAGTGAGATACGCAGTGTAGCACTAATAGAATAGAAAGGGTTAATATTAAAATGGCCGTAGTAGAGGAGATAGTGAGATACGCAGTGTAGCACTAATAGAATAGAAGGGGTTAATAATAAACTGGCCGTAGTACAACAGATAGTGATATATGCAGTGTAGCACTAATAGAATAGAAGGGGTTAATATAAAAAAGGCCGTAGTAGAGCAGATAGTGAGATACACAGTGTAGGAGTAATAGGATAGAAAGGGTTAATATTAAAATGGCCGTAGTACAGCATATAGTGAGATAGGCAGTGTAGCACTAATATAATAGAAAGGGTTAATATTAAAATGGCCGTAGTACAGCATATAGTGAGATAGGCAGTGTAGCACTAATATAATAGAAAGGGTTAATATTAAAATGGCCGTAGTAGAGAACATAGTGAGATAGGCAGTGTGGCACTAATAGAATAGAAAGGGTTAATATAAAAAAGGCCGTAGTACAGCACATAGTGAGATAGGCAGTGTAGCAGTAATAGAATAGAAAGAGTTAATAGTAAAATGGGCTTAGTAGAGCAGATAGTGAGATAGGCAGTGTGGCAGTAATAGAATAGAAGGGGTTAATATTAAAATGGGCTTAGTACTGCACATAGTCAGATAGCAAATGGAGGAGAAATAGAATAGAATGGGTTAATAAAGTATGAAAAGAAGAGGGCACTATGGATAAATGTAGCTGATATATAATTTGTAAAAACAAAGGGTTAATATAAGCATAGGCATTAGGAATATATACTCTGTTGTGAGATTGTACTGTGAAAACAGCTTTTTCACTTTTACATTTTAAAAATTTTGAAAATGCACGGAACTTTCCTTGCCGAGCCCCTTGCCGAGCCCCTGGTGCGATTTTCGGACACGGCGTTCGGGAGAGTGGAAGTCTATAGCTCCGCCCCGCTGAGTTGTGATAGGACAGCGGCATCTTCAGACAATAGCGCCGACCAACCGGATTGACGGCGCCATGTGTATGAAGATTCCGCTGGCCAATCACATGGCGGGTGAAGTCTAGCGGCATTTTATGAATGAAGATTTCGCGTCGGCCATCTTAGAGCGGCGAGTTGTACGGGCGGCGCCTGAATGCATGTTCGGACACAGCGGTCTCATAGACCGCGGAGGCCGCTAGAAGCGCCGAAGTTTGCGCTTGTAGCGCAGAATTCGGCGCTTGCAGCGGCGAAGTGTCCGAACTGTGGCGCACGCTCCATGCAGCGGCGATTGGCGCTGCATGGCGCAAAATAGTAAAAGTGGTGAAAAAGAAAGATAGTAAAAAAGAGGTGAAAATAAAAGTCAGCATCAGGAATATAGGCTCTGATGTGAAAAGGTAGATTGTCCAAAGGATATCTTAGCTGATCAATCGCAGATCCCGATCCGGCGCTTGCTTCCCGACGTCCCGCACGAAGGATGGATATCTCGGCTGAAATGTTGTCGAACAGACGGTCCAGCGGTAGCTTCTCGTTGTCCTCGAAAGACCCTCACGAAGGATGGATTTCTCGGCAGAAATATAATCCAACAGATAGTCCAGCGATAGGTTCTCGTTCTCCCACAAAGAGGATTCAAAGAGGTTGAAGATTCAAAGTTCGCGCTATAAATAAGCGGGCTTATCTGATTGGAGGGCGGCAACTTCAGAAAGCTGGCGCCATGAATGTGATTGGTCGCTATGTATTTTCAAAAAAGGCGCGGCGATTGTGATTGGACGGCGCCTTCCTATGGAGATAGATAGAGAAAGTAGGCGATTTTATGGCCGAGCCGCTGGTTCTATTTGCGGGCAGACGACTCGGCTCAGAGCCATCATTCGACGGGGCCGGAAAGTGTCAATCAGCGAATCGCGGCAATAAATACCATAATAGCAACGACTGTGTGTGTTTTTTTTTTTTTTTTGTTGATAATTTTTTTTATTAATTTTTTGGTTTTTTTTTTTATATTTTTGAATATTTTTTTAATAATTTTTTTTATTATAAAAATTTTTAGAAATTTTTTTTGATTATTATGTTTTTTTTTTTTTTTTTTTTTTTTTATAATTATTTAATTTTTTTTTATTTTTTTTTTAATTTATTTTTTTTTTTTAATAATTGTTATTATTCATCAAATTTTAATATATTTTTTTCATTATTAATTATATTTTTTTATTATTATTTTGTATTATTTTTTAATGATTTAATTATTTATTTTTTATAATTTTTTTTTTTTTTTTTAATTTTTTTGTTTATTATTAAAAATTTTATCATTTTGTTTAATTATTATGTTTTTATTTTTTATTATTATTTTTTTATTATTTTTAATTTTTTTTAAATTATTTTTTTCTTATTTAATTATTTATTTTTTTTTAAGTTAGACGGAGACACAGTTTTCATTCAGGTCCGCCTTTTTTTAATTTTTTTATTATTATTTTTATTTAATTATTTATTATTTTTTAATGATTTATTTATTATTTTTTTATTATTTTTAAATTATTTTTTTTATTATTTAATTATTATATTTTTTTTTAAGTTAGACGGAGACAGAGTTCTCATTCAGGTCCGCCTTTTTTTTTTTTTTTTAATATTATTTTTAATTAATTATTTATTATTTTTAAATGATTTATTTATTATTTTTTTATTATTTTTAAATTTTTTTTAAATTATTTTTTTATTATTTTATTTTTTTTTTTTTTAAGTTAGACGGAGACACAGTTTTCATTCAGGTCCGCCTTTTTTTAATTTTTTTATTATTTTTTTTATTTAATTATTTATTATTTTTTAATGATTTATTTATTATTTTTTATTATTTTTAAATTATTTTTTTTATTATTTAATTTATTATTTTTTTTAAGTTAGACGGAGACAGAGTTCTCATTCAGGTCCGCCTTTTTTTTTTTTTTTAATATTATTTTTAATTAATTATTTATTATTTTTAAATGATTTATTTATTATTTTTTTTATTATTTTTAAATTTTTTTTTTAATTATTTAATTTATTATTTTTTTTTAAGTTAGACGGAGACAGAGTTCTCATTCAGGTCCGCCTTTTTTTTTTTTTTTTTTATTATTATTTTTATTTAATTATATATTATTTTTTAATGATTTATTTATTATTTTTTAATTGTTTTTTAAATTATTTATTTTATTATTTAATTTATTTATTTAAGTCAGAGTGAGACGCAGTTCTCATTCAGGTCCGCCTTTTATTTTCCCCATTGACATACATTACCGGTGTGTCGGCGATTTTATGGCCGGCCACCTGGTTCTATTTGTCGGCCCTAAAATCGCGGACACACCGCTAATGCATGTCTATGGGCAGTGAGCTCGAATTCTGATTGGTCGGCGTTCAATCCGAAATCGGGCTGACTGCCCATAGAGATGCATTAGCGGTGTGTCCGCGAATTTAGGGCCGAGAAATAGAACCAGGTGGGCGGCCATAAAATCGCCGACACACCGGTAATGTATGTCAATGGGGAAAAAAAAAGTCGGACCTGAATGAGAACTGCGTCTCAGTTTTGAGGGGCTCTTCTGATTGGCTGAGGGCAGTATACAGCGACCAATCAGAAGAGGGCCTCAGATCTGATTGAGGTAGAATGGGGGATTTTTCTTCCATTGTATGTTAATGAGAAGGAAGAGGACGTCGGAGGTGGAAGATCCCCGGGGCCGGACGAAGAGGCGGAGATGGCGGAAAGAAGACAGAAGACCCCCAGGGCCGGAGGAAGAGGACGCCTGGCCGGACGGAGGACTTGTGGATCGGACGGACGATCAGATGACTTGAAGGCATGTAAGTGATCGACGGGGACGTTAGCTAGGGCACGGCGGGGGTTTGAGGTGTAGGGCCTTAGGTGACAGCGGCGTTAGGTTAGGGGACTGCGGGGGCTTAGGGTGTAGGGCTTTAGCGAGAGGGGCAGGGGACAGCGGCGGGAGGTTAGGGGCGGCGGTGCCTTAGGTGATAGGCGGCGGGGGGTGATCGACGGGACGTTAGCTAGGCACGGCGGGGTTTGAGGTTAGGGCCTTAGGTGACAGCGGCGTTAGGTTAGGGGACTGCGGGGCTTAGGGTGTAGGGCTTTCGCGAGAGGGCAGGGACAGCGGCGGGAGGTTAGGGGGCGGTGCCTAGGGATAGGCGGCGGGCTTAGGGGTATCGGCGGGTCAGGGCTTAGGGTGTAGGGTGCGGCGGTGCCTTACGGGATAGGCGTCGGGGCTTAGGGGGTATCGGCGGGTCGGGGCTTAGGGTGTAGGGGTGCGGCGGTGCTTAGGGATAGGCGGCGGGCTTAGGGGTATCGGCGGGTCGGGGCTTAGGGTGTAGGGGTGCGGCGGTGTTAGCGAGAGCGGCGGGCATAGGTGCGGCGGGTCGGGGCTTAGGGTGTAGGGGTGCGGCGGTGTTAGCGACAGCGGCGGACATAGATGCGGCGGGTCGGGGCTTAGGGTGTAGGGGTGCGGCGGTGTTAGCGACAGCGGCGGGCATAGATGCGGCGGGTCGGGGCTTAGGGTGTAGGGGTGCGGCGGTGTTAGCGAGAGCGGCGGGCATAGGTGCGGCGGGTCGGGGCTTAGGGTGTAGAGGTGCGGCGGTGTTAGCGACAGCGGCGGGCATAGATGCGGCGGGTCGGGGCTTAGGGTGTAGGGGTGCGGCGGTGTTAGCGACAGCGGCGGTGCTAGATGCGGCGGGTCGGGGCTTAGGGTGTAGGGGTGGGCGCGGGTTGTTAGCGACAGCGGCGGGCATAGATGCGGCGGGTCGGGGCTTAGGTGTAGGGTGCGCGGTGTTAGCGACAGCGGCGGAGCTAGGAGCGGGGCTGTAGGTTAGGGGTTAGGGCGAGGGCTTGGTGTTGGTAGGCGGCGGGGTAGTGTGTAAGAGCGGCAGGGGGCTGTAGTGTACAGCGCGATGGTATACTACAGTCCCATGGCGCTTATGGGCATGGGACTGTAGTATACTATAGCGGTGTACACTAATGGCGGTATGGGCTTCTGTGGCATTGGGGTAGTGCATGCGCGGTTGGTAGAGCCAGGAAGGCGCTCGTAGTGCTAACAGGCAGGATACTACGTCCGATGGCGCTTATGGTGTATGGGACACTGCGTTGGTTTCTTATAACCCGGTGTGTTACACAGCCAAGTATGAGCGCTTCTTGGCTTGGCTTAGTGTGCAATGTGTGCTTCTTGCGGGCATTAAGCTATGGCGTGGCTTGAGTATCAATGCGCTGAACCAGGAAAGTCAGCTCGACTCGCTAAAAGCAGGAAAGGCGGCCCTACGTAGTGTCGTCTACGGAATGTATATACATCAGAGTATAATGGTGCCAGGTGACATCCTCAGTTTCTGTTTATTGCTTCATATTACATGCAAATGCCGTGCTGTTTTGCAACAGTGCAGCTCATAAACGTATGCAATCGCTTTATGACTGCGTCAAAGACCACTGTGTTGTTACGGTTGCATCGCTTTTGCATTTAAATATGTTGCGTATTTTGGAACTGTGTTTTTATTAAAACACTGCACAACCACATAGCTCAAACCAGCCAAAACGCGAGTATGAAGGCCTCAAAACTGTATGTTGTACATCTGTATGTGTTGTGAACACTGCACAGTACCACTTTTCCAGTGCTGTATACAGGGTGTAATCCTCAGTTATCTGTATTATTCTGTTATATATATACTACTGCACAGTGCCACTTCTCCTGTCCTCTATACTAGGTGTAATCTTCAGTATCTGTATTATTCTGTATATATACCCTGCACAGTACCACTTCTGTCCTGTATACTGGTGTAATCTCAGTATCTGTATCATTCTGTATATATACACTGCACAGTACCACTTCTCCTGTCCTGTATACTGGTGTAATCCTCAGCATGTGGATTATTCTGTATATATACACTGCACAGTACCACTTCTCCTGTCCTGTATACTGGGTGTAATCCTCAGTGTCTGTATTATTCCGTATATAATATACTGCACTGTACCACTTCTCCTGTCCTGTACACTGGTGTAATCCTCAGTATCTGTATTATTCTGTATATATATACTGCACAGTACCACTTCTCCTGTCCTGTATACTGGGTGTAATCCTCAGTATCTGTATTATTCTGTACATATACACTGCACAGCACCACTTCACCTGTCCTGTATACTGGGTGTAATCCTCAGTATCTGTATTATTCTGTATATATACACTGCACAGCGCCACTTCTCCTGTTCTGTATACTGGGTGTAATCCTCAGTATCTGTATTATTCTGTATATATATACTGCACAGTACCACTTCTCCTGTCCTGTATACTGGGTGTAATCCTCAGTATCTGTATTATTCTGTATATATATACTGCACAGTACCACTTCTCCTGTCCTGTATACTGGGTGTAATCCTCAGTGTCTGTATTATTCTGTATATATATATACTGCACTGTACCACTTCTCCTGTCCTGTATACTGGGTGTAATCCTCAGTATCTGTATTATTCTGTATATATATACTGCACAGTACCACTTCTCCTGTCCTGTATACTAGGTGTAATCTTCAGTATCTGTATTATTCTGTATATATACCCTGCACAGTACCACTTCCTGTCCTGTATACTGGGTGTAATCCTCAGTATCTGTATCATTCTGTATATATACACTGCACAGTACCACTTCTCCTGTCCTGTATACTGGGTGTAATCCTCAGCATGTGATTATTCTGTATATATACACTGCACAGTACCACTTCTCCTGTCCTGTATACTGGGTGTAATCCTCAGTGTCTGTATTATTCCGTATATATATATACTGCACTGTACCACTTCTCCTGTCCTGTACACTGGGTGTAATCCTCAGTATCTGTATTATTCTGTATATATATATACTGCACAGTACCACTTCTCCTGTCCTGTATACTGGGTGTAATCCTCAGTATCTGTATTATTCTGTACATATACACTGCACAGCACCACTTCACCTGTCCTGTATACTGGGTGTAATCCTCAGTATCTGTATTATTCTGTATATATAACATGGCACAGCGCCACTTCTCCTGTTCTGTATACTGGGTGTAATCCTCAGTATCTGTATTATTCTGTATATATATACTGCACAGTACCACTTCTCCTGTCCTGTATACTGGGTGTAATCCTCAGTATCTGTATTATTCTGTATATATATACTGCACAGTACCACTTCTCCTGTCCTGTATACTGGGTGTAATCCTCAGTGTCTGTATTATTCTGTATATATATATATACTGCACTGTACCACTTCTCCTGTCCTGTATACTGGGTGTAATCCTCAGTATCTGTATTATTCTGTATATATATACTGCACAGTACCACTTCTCCTGTCCTGTATACTGGGTGTAATCCTCAGTATCTGTATTATTCTGTATACATACACTGCACAGTACCACTTCTCCTGTCCTGTATACTGGGTGTAATCCTCAGTGTCTGTATTATTCTGTATATATATACTGCACAGTACCACTTCTCCTGTCCTGTATACTGGGTGTAATCCTCAGTATCTGTATTATTCTGTACATATACACTGCACTGTACCACTTCTCCTGTCCTGTATACTGGTGTAATCCTCAGTATCTGTATTATTCTGTATATAAATACTGCACAGTACCACTTCTATCCTGTATACTGGGTGTAATCCTCAGTATCTGTATTATTCTGTATATATATATATATATACTGCACAGTACCACTTCTCCTGTCCTGTATACTGGGTGTAATCCTCAGTATCTGTATTATTCTTTTTATATACTCTGCACAGTACCACTTCTCCTGTCCTGTTGTCAGAGAGGCAGTATTGGACTTTGTGATTTTCAGCATTTAAATGGTGTTTAAATTAAATATCCCCAATATGGAAGTCATCACTTCTCTTCTGTACAGGTGATGACTTTCCCTTCACTCTGGATTTGACCGCTGGGACCCCACAATCCGGAGAAATGTGGCTTTGTAGATCACCATGTGAATGGAGCTGTGGTTCATTTCCCTTTGCTGCACCATTCACATGTGGCTCTTCAGATAACTCCTTTAAGAAAGTGATGAGGCCATAACAATGTAAAAGCAAACTTCACTGATCGCGGCTGATGGGTGATATAGTATGTGGGCTGCTGGGGCTTGTTTTCCAGGGCTGCTTTTTGGTCCCAGTCCGGCCCTGGATACATGATACACTCTATGATGAATGGTGATAACCAGACAGATTCTTTAGAAAGTCGCAAAAAAGGAGGGGGGGCAAAAGTATATGGGCAGGAGGAAAGAAATGAGAAGCGAAAGTGAATTTTTTAAAAATATAATACAGAAGGATACACAAGATAAGGAAATGAAGTACCTAGTTTATTCATAACAAGTACAAATTGACTGCAGCACTCCTTTTTCTTCTTCAATATGCCTTTATTGGGCCGTCAGGTGCTTAGCAACGTTTCGGGATCACTCTCCCTTCCTCTAGCAGCAAATCACAGCTGATACAAGGCTCTTTATACACTCTATTTACTTATCATTAACATAAGTTATACAGTGTACAATTATCCAATAACCATATAACAATCACCTTCCCATATTAAAATTTTTATCCTTAGTGTTACACTCAGTGCATATACACCTTTCAGTGTCTTATTCCTAACTTAAAGTGATCCTGACCCCACAAACTGACCCCCCTGCATCTTTATACCTGTCCCTGCACCCCCTATAATTTCTAGCCATCCCTTTTGCAGAAAAAAATCGATTTTGTAAAGTAGAGAAAAGTTTATATTTACCTCTTCCTGTGTGAGTTCTCCGTTTCTGAGGAAGCCGCAATAGGCGGGGCCTGTCTGCTGCTGCCTTGTAATTATGCACGCCCCTCTCTGCTTGCAAAGAGCCTGGCCGCATCATGAAAGGGGGTGTGACTCCGGTATGACGTGATTAAGCCCCGCCCCCTTTCATGACGCGGCCAGGCTCTTACCAAGGCATCAAGCTGAGAGGGGCGTGCATAATTACAAGGCAGCAGCAGACAGGCCCGCCTATTGCGGCTTCCTCAGAAACAGAACCCACACAGGACGAGGTAAATATAAACTTTTCTCTACTTTACATAATCGATTTTTATTCTGCAAAAGGGATGGCTAGAAATGATAGGAGGGGGTGCAGGGACAAGTGTAAAGATGCGGGGGGGGCGTCAGTTTGTGGGTGCAGGATCACTTTAATTTTTCTCATACATCTCATACATCTCCATCTTTAATCTATTCCATAATCAACCTTCTCACACTGTTAATTAGCTTAACTGTTGTGATGCTGCTTGACAAAGTGGCTCTCTACTACTGTACAGTCATGAGGATCACTTACTGCATAGTTTCATCGCCTGCGCATTATTTACTGTCTTTGTCATGCCAGTCTCTGGATATCCGCCGTGCTCCATCAAAATGAAGACTGCGCATGCGCTGGAGTCACAAGATGGCGCAGGGCGGATATCCAGAGACTGTCATGGCAACGACAGTAAATAATGCGCAAATGCGTAGGTGCCGGTGTCTGGGGAAGGAGCACACGAAGAATGGCGATGAAACTATGCAGTAAGTGCTCCTCATGACTGTACAGTAGTAGAGAGCCACTTTGTCAAGCAGCTGCACAACAGTTAAGCTAATTAACAGTGTGAGAAGGTTGATTATGGAATAGATTAAAGATGGAGATGTATGAGGAAGATTAATTTAGGAAAATGACACTGAAAGGTGTATATGCACTGAGTGTAACACTAAGGATAAAAATTTTAATATGGGAAGTTGTTATACAGTTAGGGCCAGAAATATTTGGACAGTGACACAAGTTTTGTTATTTTAGCTGTTTACAAAAACATGTTCAGAAATACAATTATATATATAATATGGGCTGAAAGTGCACACTCCCAGCTGCAATATGAGAGTTTCCACATCCAAATCGGAGAAAGGGTTTAGGAATCATAGCTCTGTAATGCATAGCCTCCTCTTTTTCAAGGGACCAAAAGTAATTGGACAATGGACTCTAAGGGCTGCAATTAACTCTGAAGGCGTCTCCCTCGTTAACCTGTAATCAATGAAGTAGTTAAAAGGTCAGGGGTGGATTCCAGGTGTGTGGTTTTGCATTTGGAAGCTGTTGCTGTGACCAGACAACATGCGGTCAAAGGAACTCTCAATTGAGGTGAAGCAGAACATCCTGAGGCTGAGAAAAAAGAAAAAATCCATCAGAGAGATAGCAGACATGCTTGGAGTAGCAAAATCAACAGTTGGGTACATTCTGAGAAAAAAGGAATTGACTGGTGAGCTTGGGAACTCTAAAAGGCCTGGGCGTCCACGGATGACAACAGTGGTGGATGATCGCCGCATACTTTATTTGGTGAAGAAGAACCCGTTCACAACATCAACTGAAGTCCAGAACACTCTCAGTGAAGTAGGTGTATCTGTCTCTAAGTCAACAGTAAAGAGAAGACTCCAAGACTGTAAATACAAAGGGTTCACATCTACAGTGCCTACAAGTAGTATTCAACCCCCTGCAGATTTAGCTGGTTGACACATGCGGAATTAACTTGGCATTGTGACATTTGGACTGTAGGTCAGCCTGGAAGTGGGAAATGCAGTGCCACAATAAATTTTTTTTTTTCTTTTTTTTTTTTTTTTTTAAAGCGTTAAAAGTTAATTCAGAAGGTCATTTATTATTCAACCCCTCAAACCACCAGCATTCTGTTTGGTCCCCCTAAAGTATTAAGAAGTAGTTCAGGCACAAATAACAATGAGCTTCACATGTGTGGATTAATTATCTCTTTTGCCAGCCTTTTCTGACTATTTAAGACCCTCCCCAAACTTGTGAACAGCACTCATACATGGTCAACA
Source organism: Allobates femoralis (assembly GCA_033576535.1). Lineage (NCBI taxonomy): Eukaryota > Metazoa > Chordata > Amphibia > Anura > Aromobatidae > Allobates > Allobates femoralis. The sequence goes on along the minus strand of JARQOC010000004.1, from coordinate 479,675,857 downwards.
TGGGAAAGACAAAGGAGCATTCCAAGGCCATCAGAGACAAGATCGTGGAGGGTCACAAGGCTGGCAAGGGGTACAAAACCCTTTCCAAGGAGTTGGGCCTACCTGTCCCCACTGTTGGGAGCATCATCCGGAAGTGGAAGGCTTATGGAACTAATGTTAGCCTTCCACGGCCTGGACAGCCTTTGAAAGTTTCCTCCCGTGCCGAGGCCAGGCTTGTCCGAAGAGTCAAGGCTAACCCAAGGACAACAAGGAAGGAGCTCCGGGAAGATCTCATGGCAGTGGGGACATTGGTTTCAGTCAATACAATAAGTTACGTACTCCACCGCAATGGTTTCCGTTCCAGACGAGCCCGTAAGGTTCCTTTACTTTCAAAGCGTCATGTCAAGGCTCGTCTACAGTTTGCTCATGATCACTTGGAGGACTCTGAGACAGACTGGTTCAAGGTTCTATGGTCTGATGAGACCAAGATCGAGATCTTTGGTGCCAACAACACACGTGACGTTTGGAGACTGGATGGCACTGCATACGACCCCAAGAATACCATCCCTAAAGTCAAGCATGCTGGTGGCAGCATCATGCTGTGGGGCCGTTTCTCAGTCAAGGGGCCTGGCCATCTGGTCCGCATCCATGGGAAGATGGATAGCATGGCCTACCTGGAGATTTTGGCCAAGAACCTCCGCTCCTCCATCAAGGATCTAAAGATGGTTCGTAATTTCATCTTCCAACAAGACAACGACCCAAAGCACACAGCCAAGAAAACCAAGGCCTGGTTCAAGAGGGAAAAAAATCAAGGTGTTGGAGTGGCCTAGTCAGTCTCCTGACCTTAACCCAATTGAAAACTTGTGGAAGGAGCTCAAGATTAAAGTCCACATGAGACACCCAAAGAACCTAGATAACTTGGAGAAGATCTGCATGGAGGAGTGGGCCAAGATAACTCCAGAGACATGTGCCGGCCTGATCAGGTCTTATAAAAGACGATTATTAGCTATAATTGCAAACAAGGGTTATTCCACAAAATATTAAACATAGGGGTTGAATAATAATTGACCCACACTTTTATGTTTAAAATTTATAAAAATTCAACTGAGCAACATAACTTTTTGGTTTGTAAGATTTATGCTTCTGTTAATAAATCCTACTCTCATTTGCAGTTTGAAGGCTCTAACTTATTGGCATCTTATCAAACCACCTAAATCTGCAGGGGGTTGAATACTACTTGTAGGCACTGTAGATGCAAACCATTCATCAATTCCAAAAATAGACAGGCCAGAGTTAAATTTGCTGAAAAACACCTCAAGAAGCCAGCTCAGTTCTGGAAAAGTATTCTATGGACAGATGAGACAAAGATCAACCTGTACCAGAATGTTGGGAAGAAAAAAGTTTGGAGAAGAAAGGGAACGGCACATGATCCAAGGCACACCACATCCTCTGTAAAACATGGTGGAGGCAACGTGATGGCATGGGCATGCATGGCTTTCAATGGCACTGGGTCACTTGTGTTTATTGATGACATAACAGCAGACAAGAGTAGCCGGATGAATTCTGAAGTGTACCGGGATATACTTTCAGCCCAGATTCAGCCAAATGCTGCAAAGTTGATTGGACGGCGCTTCATAGTACAGATGGACAATGACCCCAAGCATACAGCCAAAGCTACCCAGGAGTTCATGAGTGCAAAAAAGTGGAACATTCTGCAATGGCCAAGTCAATCACCAGATCTTAACCCAATTGAGCATGCATTTCACTTGCTCAAATCCAGACTTAAGACGGAAAGACCCACAAACAAGCAAGACCTGAAGGCTGCGGCTGTAAAGGCCTGGCAAAGCATTAAGAAGGAGGAAACCCAGCGTTTGGTGATGTCCATGTGTTCCAGACTTAAGGCAGTGATTGCCTCCAAAGGATTCGCAACAAAATATTGAAAATAAAAATATTTTGTTTGGGTTATGTTTATTTGTCCATTTATTTATTGGATAACACTGGGAAACACAATTTTTTAGAAGTTAGATCAGACAACTGTTCTTAATTAATTTTTGGATGCTGAATCCAGAAATGATCTCAGTTTTTCTCTATCACGTCAAGTTTTTGAACTATAGGATTTTTGTCTTCTCAAAAATATGTAAACTACTGTACCTAAAAAGTGTTTTTTTTTTCAAGATATTGATAATTATGACGTATTGGGAGCTGCACACACCTCTCACCACACTGTCTCAGTTGTGTCTACTCTTACAAGTTGCCACGTAGCTCTGTATGAGTCGAATTGTAATCAGATAACAAGTCTTATTACAGATATCAGTGCAATTGTGCTTCTCTGGCAGGTAAGTTGTGGAGGAAAAACTTGACGTGCTAGAAAAAAACTGACTACATTTTTGGAATCAGCATGCCAATTTTAGTGTAAATCAGCTCAAAAACCTAACTCAACAGAAATTTTTTTTCAAATTGTTCCCCAGTGTAATTGTACACTGTATATCTTATGTTAATGATATGTAAATAGAGTGTATAAAGAGCCTTGTATCAGCTGTGATTAGCTGCTAGAGGAAGGGAGAATGATCCCGAAACGTTGCTGGACACCTGATGGCCGAATAAAGGCATATTGAAGAAGAAAAAGGAGTGCTGCAGTCAATTTGTACTTGATATTGGATACAGTGGATAGGAGAGGAACTGTGACTGAATTGCACCCGAAATTTATGTTGTGCTGCTTTCTTTGATAAATAGTTTATTGATAAGTTAGATGAATTAATGTAATTGCAACAATACCTATTTTAATGTGAGACTGCGGACCAGATCAAATGTGGAGCTCAAGGCCAGTATAGCGTATCCTGCATGAAAATGAGAAGTTCTCTTATGATATAAAAGTATAATATAGACTAACTGAAGGTAATAGTAAAATAGATTCTTGATGGCAAAGTCACTCTCAGTACCCTCCGCCTGTAAATAGAAACGCTGGCTAAACAATGGTGCACACCAGGATTACACGCTGCCCGGCCCACACCAGGTGACTCTGCAGTCCGGTTCTCTCCTACACTCTTTTCCTATGACTCTTTAGTGATTTTGCGCTTTTTCTACTAGCCTTTGATATCTTTATTGGCACATTATGTTTACCATTAATGGACACAACCATTCATATGATATATTATATAGAAACAGCAGAGTATCGTATAATCAAGATATACTGATTGCTGACCACTAAATGAGCCTAATACAGTGATCATTAACACCTGCATGTGACACATGATTCTTAAGGTACAGTCCCATATTTTCCTTGAATTAAGCTCTTATCATATAATACCATTATTGATACATAGTTTGCTCATCATGCTATCTAGTGATACTTTCCTCCTTTTATAATACTTGGAGATTCTTTCTTAAGATACTGAGAGTGAATTTGCCATCAAGAATCTATTTTACTACCGTGTTTCCCCGATAGTAAGACCCCCCCCGAAAGTAAGACAGGGTAGGGGGAACGGGGAGTCTGCTAATGTTAACCCCCCCGAATTTAAGGCCGCCTGGGGGGGGGAGAAGGGGCGCTGGGGAATATAAGGCCTCCCTTAGTACCGTATCTTTGGGCCGCCGCTGTCCCCCGGTGTGTCCAGCCCCGACGTCACTGCTGTCCCCGGCTCGCTGCTGATTGGCCCATCAGCTCGAGTGCTGATTGGCCCAGCAGCTCGAGCTGTGATTGGCAGCCCAGCCCCGACGTCACTGCAGTCCCGGCTCGCTGCTGATTGGCCCAGCGTCCCCTGCAGCAGAAGCGTCCCACAGTTGCCCCGCAGAGGAAAACAAAAGTGACCCAGAGAAAAAAAAAGTAAGGAAACGTATGTACTGTATAACCATAACCATGGGTGTGCGTGTATGGAGCTGTGTGTGTGTGTGTACTGTATGTGTACCTATGGGTATGGGTGTGTTTGTATGGGTACTGTATGGGTGTGTGTGTATGGGGCTGTGTGTGTCTATGTGTATGGTACACTGCAGTACTGTTATGGGAGGCTGCAGTGGGATACGGCACTGTTATGGGAGGCTGCGGTGGGATATGGCACTGTTGTGGGGGCTGCAGTGGGATACTGTTCAGCATGGTAATCCCCCTTCCCCCCCCCCCCCCCCCCGAAAGTAAGACAGGGTGCGACTTTCGGAGGTAAAATTTATGTAAGACAGGACCTTACTTTCGGGGAAACACGGTATTACCTTCAGTTAGTCTATATTATCCTTATCATAAGAGTACTTCTCATTTTCATATAGGATACGCTATACTAGCCTTGAGCTCCACATGTGATCTGGTCTGCAATCTCACATTAAATTAGGTATTATTACCATTACATGATTTCATCTATCAATAAGCTAGGTACTTCATTTCCTTACCTTGTGTATCCTTCTGTATTATATAAAAAAAAAAAATCACTTTCGTTTTTCATTTCTTTTCTCCTGCCCATATACTTATCTACCCCTTTTTTGCGACGGGTTAATTACTTTCTAAAGAATCTGTCCGGCTGTTCATCATAGAGTGTATTATGTATCTTTGATATGTTGAATATGTTTTTGTTTGATACTCATACATTGTATTATTTGTTATCTTATGTTCATACTAGATGGTGGCCCGATTCTAACGCATCGGGTATTCTAGAATATAAAAATAGAGATTGCATGGGGAAGGCGGTGAGGGCTGAATTGTGAGGAACTTTGAAGAAGGAGCGGCGGGGGAAGAACGGCGTGGCAGGGGGGAGGAGGGAGGACAGAACAGCAGGGAGGAGGAGGATGGAGGACAGAGGAGGTAGTGGCGGGGTGTGGGAGGATGTAACAGCACAGGCAGGGCGAGGAAGGAGCGGCAGGGGGAGGATGGAGCACAGAGCGGCAGGGGGGAGGAGGACGGAGGACGAAGCGGTGGGGTGGGGGAGGATGGAGCAGCACAGGCAGGGGGAGAACGGAGCACAGAGCGGCGGGAGGGAGGAAGATGCAGGATGAAGCGGCGAGGTGGGGGAGGACGAAGCAGCACGGGCAGGGGGAGGACGGAGGATGGAGTGGCGGAGGTGAAGAGGACAAAGGAAGGAGGAGGAAGTGGCGGGGGAGGATGGAGTGGCACAGGAAGGGGGAGGACAGAGTGGTAGGGGGAGGACAGAGCGGCAGGGGGAGGACAGAGCGGCAGGGGTGGGGGAGGCTAGAGCAGCACAGGCAGGGGGAGGACGGAGGATGGAGTGGCGGGGGGGGAAGAGGATAAAGGAAGGAGGAGGAAGCGGTGGGGTGGGGGAGGATGGAGCGGCACAGGAAGGGGGAGGACAGAGCAGCAGGGGGAGGACGGAGCACAGAGCGGCGGGGGGAGGACAGAGGACGAAGCGGTGGAGTGGGGGAGGATGGAGCAGCACAGGCAGGGGGAGGATGGAGTGGCGGAGAGGAGGCGGACAAAGGAAGGAGGAGGAAGCGGTGGAGGAGGATAGAACGGTACAGGCAGGGGGAGGACGGAGCACAGAGCGGTGGGAGGAGGAGGATGGAGGACAAAGCGGCAGGGTGAGGGAGGATGGAGCACTGTAAGGCAGCTCAGTGGTTAGCAGAGTGTACGGTGGCTCAGTGGTTAGCACTGCGCGGTGGCTCAGTGGTTAGCATTGCGCGGTGGGTCAGTGGCTCAGTGGTTAGCACTGCGCGGTGGCTCAGTAGTTAGCAGCGAGTGCGGTGGGCAGAGTGGTCAGCGCAGCAGCGTGGAGGGCAGGGTGGTCAGCCCAGCGGCGCTGCGTGGGCAGGGTGGTCAGCGCAGCGGCGCTGCGTGGGCAGGGTGGTCAGCGCAGCGGCGCTGTGTGGGCAGAGTGGTCAGCGGTGGGCAGAGTGGTCAGTGGTAGGCAGAGTGGTTCAGGGCGGACACACACACACACACACTCCGATATACTTACCACCATCCCTGCTTCTTCCTTGCTGCCTGCGTCTTCCTGAGTCCTCCGTTCTGCAGACATGTCGCCGCACCCAGGACTGGATCCAATATGGCATCCGGGAACTCTTGCGAGAGTTCCCCCTGCCTGTGCCACTCCATCCTCCCCCATCCCACCGCTTCCTCCTCCTTCCTTTGCTCTCCTCACCTCCGCCACTCTATCCTCCGTCCTCCCCAGCCTGTGCTGCTCCGTTCTCTCCCACTCTGCTGCTTCATCCTGTCCTCCACCACCCCGCCTCTCTGCGCTTCATCCTCCCCCTGCCGCTCCATCCTCCCCTTGCCTGTGCCGCTCCATCCTCCCCCACCCCACCGCTTCCTCCTCCTTCCTTTGTCCTCCTCCCCTCTGCCACTCCATCCTCTGTCCTCCCCCTGCCTGTGCTGCTCCATCCTCCCCCACCCCGCTGCTTCGTCCTCTGTCATCCTCTCCCCTGCCGCTCTGTGCTCCATCCTCCCCCTGCCGCTCCTTCCTCCCCCTGCCTGTGCTGCTACATCCTCCCACACCCCGCCGCTACCTCCTCTGTCCTCCATCCTCCTCCCCCCTGCTGTTCTGTCCTCCCTCCTCCCCCCTGCCACGCCGTTCTTCCCCCGCCGATCCTTCTTCAAAGTTCCTCCCAATTCAGCCCTCACCGCCTTTCCCATGCAATCTCTATTTCTATATTCTAGAATACCCGATGCGTTAGAATCGGGCCACCGAGAGTTCCCGGACGCCATATTAGATCCAGTCCTGGGTGCGGCGACATGTCGGCAGAACAGAGGACTCAGGAAGACGCAGGCGGCAGGGAAGAAGCAGGGACGGTGGTAAATATATCGGAGTGTGTGTGTCCGTCCACCCCACCGCTGACCACTCTGCCCACCACTGACCACTCTGCCCACCACTGACCACTCTGCCCACCGCTGACCACTCTGCCCACCGCTGACCACTCTGCCCACACAGCGCCGCTGCGCTGCCCACCCTGCCCACACAGCGCCGCTGCGCTGACCACCCTGCCCACACAGCGCCGCTGCGCTGACCACCCTGCCCACACAGCGCCGCTGCGCTGACCACCCTGCCCACACAGTGCCGCTGCGCTGACCACCCTGCCCACACAGCGCCGCTGTGCTGACCACCCTGCACACACAGCGCTGCTGCGCTGACCACCCTGCCCACCTCGCTGCTGCACTGCCCGCCCTGCCCACCGCGCTGCTGCGCTGACCACCCTGCCCACCGCACTCGCTGCTAACCACTGAGCCACTGTGCAGTGCTAACCACTGAGCCACCGCGCAGTGCTAACCACTGAGCCACCGCGCAGTGCTAACCACTGAGCCACCGCGCAGTGCTAACCACTGAGCCACCGCGCAGTGCTAACCACTGATCCACAGCACAGTGCTAACCACTGAGCCACCGCGTATCAACCCTGAAGAAGGTGCTGGGACAGCACTGAAACGCGTAGGTTTTAATGAATAATGGACCTTATGATGGTAATACCCTCTTCTGAAATCCTTTGGTAAAGTGCAGCAGCACAGACCGTGGATACCATTCCTGTTTGACTCCTATTACGCTTCTCTAGGCACCTGCATATTAGATATCTTTCATATACCCTCTGGTAAAAGATGGGTGGAGGTGGAATCATCCCACTCTGTCATCAACCCCTTAGCAACAATCTAGTCTCCTGGCTCCTCAGAGGACACAGTTCCTTTCATTACAAGGAACTTAAAATTATTCCTCAAACGCACTAATAATTAACTGCGCATGACAACGTTCCCGGGTCCTTTAACTCCGATATACGGGAACCTTTCCTTCCTGATAGACCCTTGTAAAGTTTCATTCTTGAATAAATCCAAGAGACTCTACCCAATCCTATCTCACTTCTTCGGGTATCAAATTTGTGAACTATTCCCGAATACCACCACCCCTCCAGACACCTGGTTTCAATATCAAAGACTCAATAGCTACATTTACACCTTACCTCCCACAAATATCTTTAGCCCTCAACTTCCCTTTGAGAGAAAGTGTCTGGAGGTGCATCCCCCAACTCTCTTCATCTCTGTACCTTATAAAGTATTCCAAGAAGAGACAACTACCACACTGAGCCAGTTCCCACTCTTTGTGGGTAAATGGGAAAAAGACCTAAGGAAAAAATTCTCCCAACCTGAGAAAGGTAAGATGTTTCTCTTTACTTATAAGGCCTTTCTCAGCGCCACCTTTCAGGAGCAGAACTATAAGGTGATGGCGAGATGGTATAGATGCCCTGAGGATATATACGCAATGTTCCCTTCAGCTTCGGCCAAATGCTGGAGATGCCAAAAGAACAGGGGATCATACATACACATATTGTGTGCCTGCCCTCTCATCAAACGTTTATGGTCCTGGTTTGTGACCTTTTTAATTTCGTAACATCAGACCAGATTTCTCCAATGCCGGAATTGACCCTCTTGAACCTTATGAAAGACTCAATATCCAAGTTCAAACACAGTTTGCTCCGCTATTTCCTAATAGCGGCCAGGAGATTGATTCCTAGATATTAGAAACAAACCCACAGTCCGACTCATGAAGAGTTGGTGGATGAGATCAATGACATCTGCAGAATGGATTACCTCATAAATCAAACCCTAGCTGTTACCTCTGGTAAAAATCGATACTTTGAGACTTGGGCCCCTTGGATTATGTTCAGAGACTCCCCAGATCTCCAAACTTGGTTGTCCCACTAACAACATAAGACTGTGTGCCTTGCAATCTGTATATTCCTCCCGGACACATGCCCACACTCACCTCCCATCTTTTCTCCTCTTCATCCCCTGATCATTTTCCTTCTCCCTCCTATCTCTCTGTTCTTTCATTCCTGTATTTCTCCACTTTCCTTTCATCCCTTTTTTTACTTCACATGCGCCTCCTTGATTGACTTAGGCTGGGTTCACATTTGCGGACCCCTCCGCAGCGTTCTGCAGAGGGGATCTGCAATGTGACCGTAGCGGCCGCCAGCTCCTATCTTTATAATGGGAGCGCACGGTGCTGCTCTTGACAGCGCATGACCGTGTGCACCCATTCACTCCCATATGTGATCTGTGCACAGGCGGATGCCTGCGCACAAATCACACAGTCTCATCCGCACCAGGGACGCGACATGTTGCATTCCTGGTGCGGACGAGAGTGTGTGATCTGTGCGCAGGTGTCCGCCTGCGCACAGATCACATATGGGAGTGAATGGGTGCGCACGGTCATGCGCTGTCAAGCGCAGCACCGTGCGCTCCCATTATAAAGATAGGAACTGGCGGCCGCTGCGCACACATGGCGATTCCCCTCCGCAGAACGCTGCGGAGGGGAACACTAATGTGAAGCCAGCCTTACATTACTTGCCTTCAAATGGTTATTTTTTCTTAGGTGTTTAATGTACTTAACTGTTTCGTATATGACAACTGTTCGTACTTGTCTACTTAAATGATATTCTGTACCGGTTAAAACTCTTATAATCCTGGAGGGTCATGATATTCTGTGAAACCTGGTGAAATTTTGTTTATATGATGTTCCATTGATTGGTTCAATAACAATTGATTTACCACAAATAATAGTGGACATATGTTATACCAGCTATATAATACAAGAGCAGTACAAAATGTTAGAACGATAGCAGGATATAATTGGGGTAGGGGGAATTATGGGAGGGAGGGGGCGGTGGGAGTGGGACAATTTGTCTTTTTGTGTTCTTTAATAAAACTGTTTAACAAAAATTATCTGATTTAAAATTTCCCTGCTGATCATATTGATGATAAGTATAAATAGCTCTGTATTCCTTCAATGTTTCATGTTGCTCATTGCATTGAGACATTCCTCACAAATTTATGTTTCAGTGTTCAGGCATAATTCTAAGCAAGCAGCATTATAATAAGATTTTTCTTTGGTAAGGAAGCAAGGTGAGGAAAAACGATAGCAGTATAATTTTAGGTTAAATCATATTTAAGTGGATGACTGGAGATAACTGTTTAATGATGTATGTGCAATATCAGTGACTTGACCAAAGGACCTACACATGTAAGTAGAATTTTATAGTTAGGTATTCAAAGTATACTGCAATTTATATAATGTTCTTGTCTTTGTAACACCAAACGTCATACATAGGCAATAAAAAAAAAAAAAGAAATACTTCAGGAACCAAGTGAAAACAGACCACTTTATTTTTGGCAAATAAAATCACATTGGCAGTCATAATTATTCTTAAGGCAGTATATTAAAGAGAACCTGTCAGCTCATTTTAGCCCCCTAACCTATCTCTACCTGTCCCTGCACCTTGCTAGCACATTCCTAAACATCCCTGTCTGATCTAAAACTGTAATGTATTGTCTGTAGAATATGAAATAGTAATTTACATATTTTAATGCAAATGAGGCATACAGTCCACATCCGTAGACTGACATGGGCTGGCTCCAGCGCTATGTTTCCACCCCTCGCTGCTCTAATCACACCCCACTGGGCGTGATAATAGATTTCCCTTGCACACTCTCGGCTCTGCAATACAAATCTCTTCTCTCTTTGAGTATGACACCGTTCTAGCATCATTTCGGCATTTGTGCAGTGTAGAGATGGCCCGAGCCGTCAGGTAGGACTTCTGGGCATGCATTCTGAGCATAATGAAGGTGCTCAGTGCACCTAGGAAGTCTTTACACTGCACAGAAGCGGAAATGACGCTGGAACAGCATCATACACGCAGAGGGGGGAGATTGATTGCAGAACCGAGAGTGCACCAGGGAAATCTATTATCACATCCAGCGAGGCATGATAAGAACAGCGAGGGGTGGAAATAAGAGTGCCAGAGCCAGCCCATGTTGGTCTACGTCTACGGACAGACTGGATGCCTCATTTGCATGAAGATATGCAAGTTACTGTTTTGTTTTTTTACAGTCATTACATTGCAATTTTAGGTCAGATAGGGATGGTTAAGGATGTGCTAGCAAGGTGCAGGGACAGATAGTAATAGATTAGGGTGCTAAAACGAGCTGACAAGTTCCCTTTAAATGCTTCATTAGACGTTAATGTGTAACTGCAGTTTTACAAAACTGACATGTCATGAAAATATGTCAGAAGTTTTGAATGGTGGGGAATTAGGTCTGAAGACCCCCCAACACATGTAAAGCAAAGCAAAATATCTATGCCAAACTCTACTCTCTGATGGCATTAGAGACAGGATCTGCAGACTTTCAGAGGTTTTATACACCATGTTCCAAATTATTATGCAAATTGGTTTTAAGTGTCATAGGGATTTTTTTTTTGTCAATGAAACCCATTGATGGTATTGTGTCTCAAGGTACCGTCACACAGGGACATATCGCCGGCGATGTTGCCAGCGATCGCGGGAGCGCGCATCCCTGACAACATCGCCGGGGAGATGTCAGACGGTGCAACTTACCGGCGATATCGCCGGCTAGTTGCCGCGGCTATCGCTCGCTGGGTTGCCCAGCAATCCAGCGAGCGATAACTCGCAATGTTGTAGATAGGCGGAATCGCCCGCAACATTGCAGGTTGCCGCGTTACACAGGGCGATCAGGCATGATCGCCTGACCAACATCGCCAGGTTTCCCAACATTGTTGGGAAACCTGGCGATGTTACTCAGGCGATTTTTCCCCTGATTATCGCCCTGTACACGAGGCAACTCTCCGGCGATGTCGCCGCAACCTGGCCACGCCCCTCAGTTGCCGGCAACATCGCCGGCGATATCTCCCCGTGTGACGGTACCTTAAGGATTCTTTGCATCACTTAAATCAATCTCAGATACCTGTGATAATTAGTTTGGCAGGTGAGCCCAATAAAAGGAAAACTGGGTATTCCACAATATTAAGCAGGCTGTGGCTGTTGTTTTCAAGTAACATGGGAAAGAAAAATGATCTCTCTGCTGCCGAAAAGCAACAAATAGTGCAATGCCTTGAACAAGGGATGAAAACATTAGATATTGCACAAAAACGTAAGCGTGATCATCGTCATGTGGAAAGATTTGTGGCTAATTCTGAACACAGACGTGTTCGTGCAAATAAAGGCAGAATGATGAAGGTTTCTGCCAGGCAAGTTCTTCAGATTAAGAGAGCAGCTGCTAAAAAGGCCTTACAAACCAGCAAACAGATATTTTAAGCTGCTGGTGCCTCTGGAGTCCCTCGAAACTCAAGGTGTTAAATAATAATAATAATAATAGTCCAGTTCCTTCAAAGACTTGCTGTGGTGCATAAACCTACTATTCAGCCACCCCCTAAACAGTGCTCATAAGCAGAAACGGTTGCAGTGGGCCCAGACATACATGAAGACTAATTTTCAAACAGTCCTGTTTATTGATGAGTGCTGAGCAACCCTAGATGGTCCAGATGGATGGAGTAGTGGATGGTTGGTGGATGGCCACCATGTCCCAACAAGGCTGTGATGTCAGCAAGGAGGTGGAGGAGTCATTTTTTGGGCCGGAATCATTGGGAAACAGCTGGTAGGCCCCTTCAAGGTTCCTGAAGGAGTGAAATGACCTCTGCAAAGTATATAAAGTTTCTGACTGTGAACTTTCTTCCATGGTACAAAAAGCAAAAACATGCCTTCATGAGCAAAATCATCTGCAAAGAATACCTCTGTGTCATTGGCTGCTATGGACATAAAAGGAGATAAACTCATGCTGTAGCCACCATCCTTCCCTGACCTCAATCCTATAGAGAAACTTTGGAGTATAATCAAGCAAAAGATCTATGAGGGTGGGAGGCAGTTCACATCAAAACAGCAGCTCTGGGAGGCTATTCTGACATCATGCAAAAAAATACAAGCAGAAACTCTCCAGAAACTCACAAGTTCAATGGATGCAAGAATTATGAAGGTGATATGAAAGAAGGGTTCCTATGTTAACATGTAACTTGGCCTGTTAGGATGTTTTGGAGTTAAATAGCTTTTTATTTCAGTGAATGTGACCTCCTAATGCTGCAAATTCAACAAATGAGAATTTTTAGTTCTTTCAAACATATCAAATGTTTACAAACTCTACTGTGCCTAATAATTTGGAACAGTGCATTTAGAGGGTTTTTTTAATTTTGAAGATTATACTGTTATCATTGGGAGGTTTCTTCAATAAAATCCAATGTATACTCTAATGGGTGACGACACTTTATTACACTGACTGTCATTTGCTCCAACCATTTAGGAAAATCAAAGAAAAAGAACATTTGCATAATATTTTGGAACATGGTGTAAAAGTGAACTCACAATTAAAACAGCACTAGAATGATTAATATAATTAATTAAATATTCTTGCTTGGATTCATAATATAAATGTGATATATGTGTCAATAAAAAGAATCAGTAGCCTTATATATTCATTCACTTTACATTTATTGTAATATTTGAAGGAAACCTTTCTCATGGAAAAATTCTATTAACCTGCAGATATGGGGTTAATCTGTAGGTTAATAGATTCCTGAACGTGCCCAGCACCTGCTCATTAAACCCTGCTGCTGGGAGGAAATTAACTTCTTCATCTCGGCAGTGTCTCTGTCATGAGGGCGGCGTTGCGGAGGACTCAGTCAATGCTTTGTGTATGGAGGCCTGATGTTTTAAATGTGTTCCCTGCTCTAACAGCTACTCTGCATCAGAACCTGCTTTCATTCAGTGCAGAGGCGCAGTTACACTCACTGGCATCATAAACAGTGCGGTGACTCAACTCGCACCTGCGCTGCCCTATGACTGAAACCGGAACACTACTCATTTCCACTCAAGGGTTGGGGTTTAGTGTGTAGGCGCCATACAGGTTCAGAATGCTATTAACCTGCAAATTGAACCCATATCTGCAGATTGATAGAATTTTTATTTGAAAACTGGGGAGAAAATCTTTAGAAAATATCATGCAGGAGTAACCTTTGCTACAAAGGCGAGCATCAGTCTTCTAGGTTGTCATCAAAAACACCTTCATCTATCTCCAAGCCCAAGAACAGTCTGCAAATGAATAAACACAGTAACTCGTAAATATTTTATAGAGGTAGGGTGGGCAATTAAATTATTAGTGCAAGATTAATTTTCAAAATATTATGTCATGTATATAATACAGGGTTTCAGCTCTCTGGTAGCTGCTCAGAAATAACATGCACAAGGTTTTTATATCTAAACAGCATAAAGGTCATTGGCCATCAAACTTTACAGCCATTGCCCACGTACACCCCGCCGACCCCGCCAGAACGCCAGCTCCGGCGGTGGCTACAAGCGCCGAGCAATGAGAATACAGCGGGCCGGAGCTACAGACTTCGTCGCTCCGACCGACAAGAGCCGAGCGCCGTGGCCAAAAACAGAACCAAGTGCCTGGCCATGCACAGCTCTAAAGACCGCTATGTATCTCAATGGGAAGTGAGGCGCTATGCTCATTGGTCGGCGCCAGCACACAGCGACCAATGAGCTTCGCGCCTCACTTACAGCGGTAAATTTGAAACTCAAAGTCCTCCATGTATCTCAATGGGCAGTGAGGCGCTATGCTCATTGGTCGGCGCCAGCACACAGCGACCAATGAGCTTCGCGCCTCACTTACAGCGGTAAATTTGAAACTCAAAGTCCTCCATGTATCTCAATGGGAAGTGAGGCGCTTCTCTCATTGGTCGCGGCATCGCCCAATCCGAACAGCGCCTCGCGAAAGCCGCCATTTTATGAATTCAAATTTCGCGGCCGCCATTTTAGACCGCAAATTTTGAATTTTTACCTCACACATCATTCCTACTTTGACAATCCTGTCACAGCGACGTCGGGAAGCAAGCTCCTGTACATTATCAACCCTAAATCAGATAATATATCTTTTTTTTGTTAACAGTATTATTACTGCGTATATTGTACTCATGACAGTAGCAACATTAACCCCTTACATTACGTTTTATCTGTAATTTCTATAACAGTGTGTAGTTGTACTGCCACTGCGAAGTTAACCCCTTATATACCATTTCTGCCTTAACTCCATACTTTGTAGTCTCTATTACTACTGCCAGTAGGAACATTAACCCCTTATATTCCATTATTGTTATTTCTATTACACAGTGTATAGTTGTAATAACACTGCGAAATTAACCCATTATATACCAGTTCAGCATTAACTGCATATTTGGTAGTGTTTATAACTACTGCCACTGGTGTGTATATATGTGTGTATGTAGTCACTTCCGTCACTTTGTCCGCACTTCCCTCACTTTGTCCGCACTTCCCTCACTTTGTCCGCACACATACACACACACTCCGCTATACTTACTACCGGCCCTGCATCAGCTGCCTGGATCCTCAGTCGACATGTCGTCACCCCCCAACTACTGGTTCCAATATAGCGTCCAAGAAGTCTCGCCAAACTTCCCGGACGCCATATTGGATCCAGTCGTCCGCGGGCGGCGACATGTCGACTCAGGATCCAGGCGCCGGGGAAGATGCAGGGTCGGTGCTAACTATAGCGGAGTATGTGTGTGTGTGTGTGTGTGTATTTATGTATGTGTGTGCTGACCACTCTGCCCACGGCGCTGCTCTGACCACTCTGCCCACGGCGCTGCGCTGACCACTCTGCCCACGCCACTGTGCTGACCAATCTCACTGCACTCACTGCTAACCACGGAGCCACCGCACTCACTGCTAACCACTGAGCCACCTCACTCACTGCTAACCACTGAGCCACCCCACTCACTGTTAACCACTGAGCCACCCCACTCACTGCTAACCACTGAGCCACCGCACTCACTGCTAACCACTGAGCCACCGCACTCACTGCTAACCACTGAGCCACCGCACTCACTGCTAACCACTGAGCCACCGCACTCACTGCTAACCACTGAGCCACCGCACTCACTGCTAACCACTGAGCCACCGCACTCACTGCTAACCACTGAGCCACCGCACTCACTGCTAACCACTGAGCCACCGCACTCACTGCTAACCACTGAGCCACCGCGCAGTGCTAACCACTGAGCCACCGTATACTCTGCTACCCACTGAGCCACCGTATACTCTGCTACCCACTGAGCCACCTGTATACACACAATTCATTTCACCGCACTCCCCTAACTATTAGTAAATAAACTATATATGGATTCTAGACTACCCGATTCTTTAGAATCGGGCCGCCATCTAGTTAATAACATAAAACAGTCCTTTCTTCAGGAGCAATGAAACAAGATAAATGTAGCAACCTCACCAAGCTTAGTATTCCAGGCAGTAGTAGTTCAAGCAGGTGTAAAGTCTATAGCTAAAAATCATCGCCACTGAGCACCGCCGTGCACCCAAATAGTAGTTTTCCACCACAGATGTATGTACACCACAGGTATATGCGTACTTCCTGAATGTGATTTTGAGTAGCTTGAGGGGCACAGTTTTTACAATGGTGTCATGTTTGGGTATTTTCTGTCATGTAGGCCTGTGAAAGTCACTTCAAATGTGATGTGGTCCCTAAAAAAAGTGGCTGTGTAAATTTTCTTGTAAAAATGAGAAATTACTTAAGATTTGAACCCTTCTAAGTTCCTAACCAAAAAAAAATGATCCTACAAGCCTGCCCCACCCAGACTCAGGCATGCTCGCCCCTTCCCCCAGACTCCTACAAGCCCGACCCCTTAGTCCCCGATCTCACCACCCACCCCATTCAGCTATGTAAACTGAACTGCATTGCACTCAGCGGTCATCTCCTCTGCCACAGTGTACCGAACCCACAGCTGTGTGGAGGAGATGATTGCTAAGTACACTGAGCTGTGGATTCGGCACACTGTGGCAGAGGAGTAGATGAAAGCAGTATGCAATGCGTTGAGTGCTCACCTCCTCCTCTTGTGCCCATACTGTCATTGGAGCAGATTATCCTCTCTGTATATTCCACAGCTGTCCACTCTGTGAAGGAGATGAACTGCAGCACTGTGTCAGTGTTGCGGGCAACTGCGGCAGAGAGGAGGACACTATACTAACACTGCAGGAACAAGGGGAGTAGAAGAGCGCACACACACCATTGCATACAGCGCTCATCTCTTTTTCTGCTGCAGTGTGCCTAATCCGCAGCTCAGTGCACTCATCGGTGATATCCTTCATACAGCTGTGGATTCGATACACTGTGGCAGAGAAGATATGGTTCAGTTTATATAGGTGAATGGGGTGGGTGGCAATATTGGGGACTGGGGGGCGGGCTTGTAGTAGTTTGGGGGAAGGGGTGAGCATGCTTGAATCTGGGGGGTGGGCTTGTAGCAGACTGGGTGTAAACAACAAGTTGTGATGTTTACACCCAGGCCCCAAAATAAACACGCCTCTGGTCGGTGTCAGAGGATGCTCCTCCAGATGCAAAAGGGTGATATCTAGGTAATCCTGCAAAATGCTGACAAGGTGTAAATTACAAACTGTCAACCTAGAAACACATATAAATTATGCAAAAAGCCCGGACAACCCCTTTAACCATAATTCTCTGGTTTAAGAGCATAAAAATTAAAAGTTTGCAAAATTTATGATTTTTTCACAAATCAACACAAAAAATATTGTCCTAACTACAATATGTCACAAAAAACTAATCTCAGAATCACTGGGAACCATTAAAGCATTCCAGCTTTATTCCCTCAAAGTGACACTGGTCAGAATAAAAAAAAAAATAACCTGGTCATAAAGGTGAATACAAGCCTGGGGGTGAAGGAGTTACCCTCCTGGACACAATCAGTGGGCCCATGTTAAAAATAACAAAAGAGACACTACTCAACTTCCCCTGCCCCAGTGGCAGCTCTATGTGACTGATCCAGTCTTTGTTTACAGGCTGCAGCTGTGACGCCATGTCTGCACATTTGACTGCTGCAGGCAATCACTGTGCTCAGCACGGATTCCGGTTTAGTCAGAAAAAAGCCACAGAGCTCAGAGATTGGCTGCAACTCCATGTGCCTGCATATGTCTTCTGGCATGGCATATTCGTCCATCTCCTTTGTAACTTACAAATATCCATATTCTTTCATCCTGCTTTGTGTGTCTCTCTCATGCTGATTTGCCCCAAATGTTTTTAGCAACAGCAATGTGTTAATTCTCCCCTGCTGCTTTGTGTCCTGTCTCCCTCCTCTGACCCCTCCCTTCTGCTCACTTGGATCATTCTCTGCAGACCCTTAGATGTATAAATTAGTGTGAGCAAGCCTGTGTGCCTTGGCCTGTGTGTTCATAAAGTGTGATTCATTAAGTGGTCTGCAGAGATAGCCCAGAGATAAACCAGAGGAAACCAGAAGGTACAATCTATACCTGTCTGTAGAATTTGTCTCCAACACTTAACTTTCCCACTAACACTTGCACAATGCTTACCTATGCCCTAACAGTAACTGCTCCACTAATCCTTGCCCTCTTTCACTACCCCCAAGCTCCAACACTCCCAGCACAAATATTTATCTCCCCATCTCTCTTATCTCCCCACCTGACCTCCTCTGCTGACCTGCTTTTCAATCTCACACCCCTCCTGCGGAAACACAAAACAAGCCGGCCACTCTCCTTCTCCCACCTGCTTGCCTTCTCCCTGCTTCTATTATCCGCTGGCGACATATCTCCCAACCCAGGACCCCCACAGCTAACTTTCCCCACTATTCCTCCCTCCTATCAACCCACACCTGCAGTAAACAGCCGCAATCTCCTACATATAAAACCCATTCCCCTGACCCCTCTCCACCGCCTTCTCTCTCTGGAGTGCTCTGGAATGCCCGTTCCATTTGTAATAGACTCCACTCCATTCATGACCTCTTTACCTCTCGCAGACTCTCCTTCCTGGGCCTCACAGAAACATGGCTGACACCCTCTGACACAGCCTCCCCTGCTGCGCTTTGTTACGGTGGACTTCACTTCTCCCACACACCTCGCACTGGCAAACACGGCGGAGGAGTGGGTGTGCTCCTCTCTGATAACTGCATCTTCAACCCAATTCCTCCTCCTCCCTTATCCTTTCATCTTTTGAAGTGCACTCTGTTCGTATATATTCTCCTTCCAACCTACAAGTGGCCGTCATTTATCGACCACCAGGTTCCACCACTACCTTCTTTGACCACTTCTCCATCTGGCTCCTATACTTTCTATCTGCTGACATCCCCACCATCATCATGGGTGACTTCAACATCCCCATTGACACCCACCAGTCAACAGCCTCCAAACTCCTGTCACTTGCCTCATCCTTTGGTCTCTCTCAATGGTCCTCCACAGCCACCCACACAGATGGACACACACTAGACCTCATCTTCACCCGCCTCTGCTCCCTAACTAAACCCACAACCTCCCCTCTCCCCCTCTCTGACCACCATCTACTTACTTTCTCATCCTTGGCCTCCTTATCTGCCACCCATGTTCACCAACTCACACACCCTCACAGAAACCTCACACATCTTGACACTCACACACTCTCAAACACAATTTTACCACTATCATCCATATCCTGACTCCATGACACAGATAATGCCACCGCTTTCTATAACTCAACACTCACATCAGCTATTGATGCAGTTGCCCCTCTCATTCATGGCGGAACACGACGAATCAACAGACAACCCTGGCACACAGATTCCACTAAAAACCTGTGGCGAGAGGCTAGGGTTGCAGAGCGGCGCTGGAAGAAAACACACTCACAAGAAGACTACACAGCATTCAAACAAGCAATTATCACATTCAAGTCAGCACTCAACACCACTAAACAGAATTACTTCATCACCCTCATATCCTCTTTGTCCCACAACCCCAGGCAGTTATTCAACACACTTAACTCCCTCCTCCGCCCCCCACTGTCCCCTCCTATTTCTTGCATCTCTGCAGAAGACTTTGCTACATACTTCACCAACAAGATCGACCGGATCAGACAAGCCTTTGCTAGCCAACCACCGCAACCCCCATGTATACCGGATCACTCCTCTCCCCCACTAACCCTCCTCCCAACCATCACTTAAGGAGAACTTGCACACCTCCTCTCCAGATCGCATCTCACCACTTGTGCACTGGACCCTATCCCATCCCACCTCCTTCCCAACCTCACCACCACACTTATCCCAGCCCTAACCCACCTCTTCAACCTATCACTAACTTCTGGTACCTTTCCTTCTGCTTTCAAACATGCAACAATTACACCTATCTTAAAGAAGCCATCCCTTGACCCCACTTCTACATCCAGCTACCGGCCCATATCTCTGCTCCCGTTTGCTTCCAAACTTCTCGAAAAGCATGTCCACACTGTACTCTCATCCCACCTCTCATCCAACTCTCTCTTTGACGTCCTTCAATCTGGCTTCCGCCCTCACCACTCTACTGAAACTGCCCTGACCAAAATTACTAATGACTTGCTCAAAGCCAAAGCTAACAAACAGTTATCCGTCCTCCTCCTTTTAGACCTGTCCTCTGCATTCGACACAGTCGACCACTGCCTCTTATTACAGATCCTCTCTTCCATTGGTATCACTGACCTTGCCCTCTCCTGGATCTCCTCCTATCTTTCCAACTGCACATTTAGTGTCTCCCACTCCCACACAACCTCCTCGCCCCATCCCCTCTCTGTTGGGGTCCCTCAAGGCTCTGTTCTGGGGCCCCTCCATTTCTCCATCTATACTCTTGGTCTCGGACAACTCAAAGTCCCGTGGCTTCCAGTATCACCTGTATGCTGATGACACTCAGATCTACCTCTCTGGCCCAGACGTCACCTCTCTGCTGTCCAGAATCCCGGAGTGTCTATCAGCCATATCCTCCTTCTCCTCCCGCTTCCTAAAACTCAATGTAGACAAAACTGAACTCATCATCTTTCCTCCATCTCACAGACCTCCCTTTCCAGACTTATCTATCACAATAAATGACATCACACTTTGCCCTGTTCCCGAAGTCCGCTGCCTTGGAGTAACACTTGACTCTGCATTGTCCTTCAAACCGCACATCCAAGCCCTTGCCACCTCCTGCCGCCTCCAACTCAAAAACATTGCCAGAATCCGTCCCTTCCTTAACTCCCACTCTGCTAAACTACTCATGCATGCCCTCATCATCTCCCACCTTGACTACTGCAACCTCCTACTCTGTGGCCTTCCTGCTAACACTCTTGCACCACTTCAATCTGTCCTTAACTCTGCTGCCGACTAATCCACCTCTCTCCTCACTATTCCTCCACGTCTCCCCTCTGCAAATCCCTCCACTGGCTCCCAATTCTCCAGCGTATCCAATTCAAACTACTAACATTGGCTTACAAAGCCATCCACAATCTGTCCCCCCCATATATCTCTGAACTAATCTCCCGATATCATCCAACTCGTAATCTTCGATCCTCCCAAGACCACCTTCTTTCCTCCACACTTGTACGTTCCTCATCTAACCGCCTGCAAGACTTCGCCCGAGCATCCCCCATCCTCTGGAACTCTGCACCCCATCACGTCCGACTGTCCCCTACACTCAGAACCTTCAAGCGGAACCTGAAAACCCATCTCTTCAGAACAGCCTACAACCTGTATTGAGCACAGTGCCGCCTCAACATCACTGGACCCGGCGCTCCACAACCACTGGACCTGGCAATCCAGCACCACCCGAGCAGACCCAACCTACTGTCTCCCTCCCCATTGTCCTGTAGAATGTAAGCCCGCAAGGGTAGGGTCCTCTCTCCCCTCTGTATCAGTCTGTCACTTTGTTCATTATATTTGTAACTTGTCTGTATGCAACCCTTTCTCATGTACAGCACCATGGAATGAATGGTGCTCTATAAATAAATAATAATAATAAAAAAAAACTGTAACATTTGCTACAGACATGACATCACTTCACCTTGTAAAAACAAGCCGATGTAGTGGCAGACATCCGGCACTGGAGCAGTTGAAGAATAATAGTATAGTATATTTTATTTTTAACATTGGCACTCTGAGGCTGGGTTGCTAACCATTCAAAAATACCAGGACAGTCCGTAAAAATAAGGCACTTTTCTTTTTGCCCTGTTCAAAAAAAAATATAAGGATTTGAGGAATTCATCAGGGGCTTCGCTATGCTTTTAGATCTGGGGCAAGTGCCCCGGATCATGACTCTACTGGCCCAAATGTCTAGTTCACTTTTTTTTTTAATTGAATAAAGTTTTGTGCAGCTCGTACTCACGCAGGGTTTGCCTCTGCACTGTGCGACTCTCTAACCACTTCGGCAGCTGCTTCTCTCATTTCCTCTTCAGCCCCTTTTATGGTAGAGGAATCATCCATCCTTCTGCAGCAGCATCAATTAGGAGAAGATGGTGGCTTTAAACTGTGACAGCAGGTGGACGGGGCAAAGTCTGAGTGGGACATGAGCTGGTAGGCGACTCTGAGGAGGGGAGAGAAGAGCAGCCACAGGAGCCTCCTCCCTTTGGTAATGTTGGGACCAGCTCAGCAGTCGGGAACAGGGGGAGAGAAAGAGAAGGGGGCTAACAGGAGGCCGCCTGTGTGTACAGCCATCCTCTGCTGATGATTACAACTTCAGTACTCCCCCACTACTGCCACTGGGTACATGATGATGAAGAAGAAAGTGAGTATATATGTATGGATTCAACAGATATCATGTATGAGTGAGATGTGTGTGTCATGTATGTGATGTGCTTCTGGTTGTATGTGTCATATATGTAAGATGGTACACCTGGGTGTGTATGTCATGTATGTAAGATGATGCTCCTAGATGTATGTGTCATGTATGTATGATGGTGCACCTGAGTGTGTTTGTCATGTATGTAAGACTGGAGCTCCTGGGTGTATGTCATGTATGTAAGATGGTGCGCCTGGGCGTATGTGTTATGTATGCAAGACGATGCTTCTGGATGTGTGTGTCATGTATGTATTATGGTGCTCTTGGGTGTATGTGAGCTGTATATGTGATGGTATGCCTGGATGTGTGTGTGTGTCATATATGTATGACAGTTCCCCCAAGTGTATATGTGATGTATGTATGATGGTACACCTGGGTGTGTGTGCGATGTAGTTATGATCGTGCTTCTGGGTTTATGTGTCATGTATGTATGATGGTGTTCTTGGGTGTATTTGTAATGAATGTATGAGGGTATGCGTGGGTGTGTGTGATGTATATGTGATGGTGCTCCTGGGTGTATGTGTGTCATGCATGTATGATGGTGCACCTGAGTGTGTATGTGATGTATATATGATAGTGCGCCTGGGTGTGTATGTGATGTATGTATGACGGTACATCTGGGTTTGTGGGTGTATTTATGATGGTGCACCTGGATGTGTGTGCTCTGGCTAGGAGTCTGCATATGAAAACCTTGTGACTGCAGTTTCTGGCTCTGACACCAGAGAATCCTCACAATGTACAGTGTGTGAGATGTGAAAATTCATAAAATAAGTAAAAGGACAGCGCCTCACAGGTTGGTGTATATATTAAATAATTTTATTCCGCCACCCATACGATGTTTCGATCCCTCAGGATATTTCTCAAGCATGTTACACTGTCAAAAAATCACATTAAATATGACAAAACACACCCCCTCATAACACGTGACCAATCACAACTGAACATCACAAATTACATACAGATATCTTATTTCTATAAATCTAACATGCCCCATAAGACTATACAATGGTATAGAAGCTTATTCCCCCCTTTAGGTCATAACTTGATCGCTCATCACCTCAATATCCCTAGAGATATATGCGCCCAGAGTCCGCAATGTCCATATCAAAACAAAGCAAAGGAGCCAATGGACGTAAGACATCGTCTGTTGTCATGGAGCTCACAGCTCCGTTCAGTCCTCTGGTAATTGCCCACTTGCTTGTAATGGACAATCCAAAGTGGCCTCCACTGTGAAGGCACCGGCATCAGTTCCTCTGCGCATTTTGCGTACACAAAGTGCGCAGTATACTTGGTCCAAAAGTCCGACGACAGCATAAATCGAGATTCTGGGAATGGGCGGCTAAGAAATGGAATTTTAACCCGTTAGATGCTAGAGGAATCTTTCAGAACATAAAAAACGGCATTATTGTGTAGTAGGGAAATAACCCCTTAAGTTACATTACTAAGATCATCTTAATTATAACATTATCATATGTACAAGTACCAATAGTCCCCTCATACCCGTTACAGTTACATTTACAATAATCCAAATAGACTGAGAGCATCATGGATAATCCCACTAGCATATAAAACAAATATGTAGCATGGATAATCCCACTAACATATTAGATATATTAAATATACATGTAATACACCACTTAACATTTATCACATGGGATACTCCAGGATGCCATCACTCTTACAGCCAGAATCCTTATCAATTTACATACATAAATAAAGCTAACTGCACAACAGGTTAAACTAGATAAAATCTACACATGTCCAATCAAGCCCACAGTACCATACTACTGCCCAAAAAGCATACCATCCAGGGTTCTAATGAAGGAACCAAAAGAGAGGGAATCAGAAATAAATACAGGTTTACGTTCCAGATCAACCAATAAAGTCTTCAGATGACATATCTGGGGTAAATAAAAACAAGGGTTAAAACAAGCAAGAGAATTCACAGAAAAATCATCAATTGCACAGAGGTACAAAAAGTCTATCTGAGCAAACAGCCCCGTTGGTCATACTCTAAATTAAGACCCTTTGGGTTTAACGTTTCGAGTTCAAAAATCCACTTCAACTTTTTTTTTCTTGAGTAGAGCTACTCTATCGACCCCTCTTCTCATCGGGGTACATCATAGCTCCTTGAAATGCTTATGTACAGGTAACTCAGTCATCCCATTCCTAATGGTGTTTTGATGTTTACTCATTCTTGCTCTTGCTTCCATAGTGGTCTCCCCTACATAGAGGAGGCCACATGGACAGCAAATCGTGTACACCACCTAACTACTAAAGCAGGTATACCTTTTACAAATAAAGTATTTTTTCCCAGACTGAGGATGAAAGAAACTCTGACTCTTGAGCATATTACCACAGCTTGCACACCGCAAACACAAGAAGTTACCCAAACTCGGACGGATCAGGGTGCGTTATAACTCTCTCTTTAAGCCGCCAATGTCTGATTTAACTAATTCAACCTTTAGGTTGTGACTCCTCCTAAAGGAGAATAGTGGTGGCAATTTGAACTGTTCAATGTTTACATGGACCCTGCTTAGAAGTGACCAATATTTTTTCACAACACCTGTTATTTTTTTACTCAAGCTGTTATAAGTTGTAACAATTGGTACCCGTTTCTCATGTTGCACATTCTCCTTTGGGGTCAACAAGTCCTTATGTCTGAGTGCAAGAGCCTGTTGCTTGTACTCCACAAGCTTACTCTTAGGGTAGCCCCTACTAAAAAATTTATTGCGCATCTCTTGTAGTTGTTGGTCAACAATCATTTTGTTGGAGACCACCCTCCTTACCCTGACTTCAGGGCAAGGACTCTACCATTCTCCTAGGATGCTCACTCATAAAATGCAATGTATCATTCTGATCCGTAGGCTTAACAAAAAGGCCCATATGCAAAGACCCTAATGGCCACTTTACACGCGGCTACATTTCTAGCTTATCCACAGGTAACTTACTGGCTGCAGTGAAATCATGGAGACATTATTCCATTTGTACACAGCAACAAGATAGAACCATGTCTCCATGATTTCACTGCAGCCAGTAAGTTACCTGTGGATAAGCTAGAAATGTAGCTGCGTGTAAAGTGGCCATTACTGTTTGTATACCAACGTATCCAAAAATTGCATTTTTTCAAATGAGCCATCCATAGTAAATCTGAGTTCTGGATATATGTTATTCAGTAATCCATGAAAGGCATCCAGCTCCTCCCTACTACCATCCCAGACAAAAAATATGTTGTCAATGTAGCACCGCCATCCTCTGACATGGCGCCAATATGACAACTTGTACACATGCTCACCCTCCAGGACAGCCATGTAGATGTTTGCATATGTGGGAGCCACATTGGATTCCAGGCTGTCCCGCGGCGCTGCAGGTAGCAGTCATCCCCGAAGTGGAAGTAATTCCTCTCCAAGACGAACTCCAGCAGCACCAGGGCGAACCGTGCACAGCCTGGTGCCATGTCAGAGTTAGCAAACGTCACTCCAATCGCCGAAAGGCCCTTCTCACGTTCTATGGAAGTGTACAAAGACACTACATCAAATGGCACTAGAATAGGTGACTCTCCAACCTGTACACCCTCCAAAGATTCAATAAAGTCAGCCATATCCCTTGTATAAAATAGGGCTCCTGTTGCAAATTTTCGTAATAAGTGATCCAAAAAGATTGCCACCTTATTTGACAAAGAGCTCCTGCCCGTAACTATCGGGCATCCAGGTGGGTTGTTTAAGACTTTATGGATCTTTGGGAGGGTGTACAGGACCGGAACAACTGGAAGATCCGCCATTAGGTAATCTGCTATACTTTGATCTATAATGTCATTCAACAGTGCTTCATTCACCATATCCCCCAACTCTCTCTGGAACTTGAGGTGGAGTTGAAAGACAGTTTTGTCTCACAATTTCTTGTCTGTATTGAACAGTGTCCATCACCACAATAGTCCCACCCTTATCGGCAGGCTTTATGGTGATGGACACGTTCTCCTTCAAGGCCTTGATCATCTCTCTCTCGGCAAAATTCAAATTAGGTCTACCGACCCTCTGTTTTTTCTTCCTAAATTTCACCATGTCCACCTTTACCAATTTGGCAAAGGTCTCAATAACCGAATCATGGTCCGGTGGTTCAAAACTGCTTTTGTTAAATAAATTCAATTGCCTAAGGGCCCTTTCATATCAGCGTTTTTTTCAAATCGCGGCAGATGTGGTGAAAAAACCGCATCTGCCGCGATTACCGCATACCGGCTGCACTTGCGGCGCGGTTGCGGTAAACGCCATACAAGGTATAGGCGGACTTGCGGCAGGTGCGGCAAGTGCGGTTTTGGCACTTGCGGCAGGTGCGGCCGCAAAAAAAAAACGCGGCTGACAGCATTTTTTTTCGCGGCCGCACCTGCCGCAAGTGCCAAAACCGCACTTGCCGCACCTGCCACAAGTCCGCCTATATATTGCATGGCGTTTACCGCAACCGCGCCACAACCGTGCCGCAAGTGCAGCCAGTATGCGGTAATCGCGGCAGATGCGGTTTTTTCACCGCATCTGCCGCAATTTGAAAAAACGCTGATGTGAAAGGGCCCTAAGAGAGAGAGAATCACTCCTTGCTTCAGTTATTTTCATTTCTTTGCCTGTAAAAAAAGTTGTTAAACGCAATCTACGAAAAAATAGGTAACGATCATAGTCTAATTCAAACCAATCAGTGTTTCCCGAGGGGCAAAAAGACAGCCCCTTGGGTAGCATTTGAACCTGTCTATCAGTAAGGGTCATTGAAGACCAGTGGTTTCACCTCTGTCCGGTCTTCTTCATCTTGGATCTCGTCATCAATGATGGAGCACAAGCCAAATGGTGTCTGTGGTGTAGGGGGTTTCTGTGGTCTTTTTGGTCTTTTACCCCCTCTGGGTTTATTAGGGCCTGGTTTAGGTTTTGGACCTGTTGGCATATAGTTTTTAAACTGCCAACTGTATATGCGGCATTATAGTCCTCCAGTGCCCTATACCACGTGGAGCGCTTTGTATTCTCCAACTCTGACCTGTATTTAACCAAATTATCATCAACCTTGGAGTCGACAGTATTTAATTTCTCCTCAGAGCTGTTGTTCATTAATAGTGTCCTTGTCTCCTCCAGTTTCTTCTTGAGAGTCTGAATTTCTATTTTCAGAAACTCTATATTTAGAAGCATGATGTCAAAAGCATATTTGTTGCTTATGGCTTCAAACTTGGGACAGAAATGTATATTATTTGGGTCAAGCATCTAACGGGTTAAAATTCCATTTTTTAGCCACCTGTTCCCAGAATCTCGATATATGCTGTTCTCGGCCTTTTGGACCGAGTATACTGCACACTTTGCGTATGCAGAAAGCGCAGTGGAACTGACGAATCAGACTTAATGCACTGAGAACGAACGGTGATGTGGAGAGCCCGGAGCCTTTCAAAATGGGATGCTGACGCATGCGCAATGGTAGCTCTTATGGAACCAATTGAACTCTGATGCCGGCGCCTGCACAGTGGAGGCCGCTTTGCATTGGCCATTACCAGAGGACTGAACGGAGCTGTGAGCTCCATGACAACAGGTGATGCCTTACGTCCATTGGCTCCTTTCCTTTGTGTAGATATGAACTTTGCGGACTCTGGGCACATATATCTCTGGGGATATTGAGGTGATGAGCGATCAAGTTGAAGGGGGGGGAGTAAGGTTCTATACCATTGTTATAGTCTTTTGGGACAGTTTAGATTTATAGAAGTAAGATATCTGTATTTAAACAGAGATGTTCAATTGTGATTGGTCCACATGTAATGAGGGGGTGTGTTTTGTCCTATTAAATGTAGTTTTTTGACACTTCGTAACATGCTTGAGAAAGATTCTGAGGGATCGAAACGTCGTATGGGTGGCGGAATAAAATTATTTAATATATACCTGTGAAGCGCTGTCCTTTTACTTTTTTTTTGGATTCTATACTTCCCAAGAAGGACTCCCAGCTGAGAGTAATTATGAGGTTCTTAACCGTACCATAAGGTGCTGTGAACTATCCCTTTACTTTGGTGGCTACAAAGAGTCTACGTTTGCGGGCATCTGTGGTAATTCATGATGGATATTACTACTGGTTTAGTGGTTGGTGGAGCGGTTTCTGCCTGCCCATTTTTGTACACAGAAGAGGAGGCGGTGAGGATCATCTCTGACACGGAGGTAGACAACTCCTATTTAAATTAGCCTACGGCTGATATGCTGAAGAATAAATGGGAAAGTGAACAGAAGAGTTTGATTTCCCTAGAGTTGGTACATTGGTGAAATATTTCAAGGTCTAGAGGATCCCGAGGGGATTAAGATCGAGCCTATGCCCTACACACTACTGCCAAATAATGATACATTTCTGTGCCAAGTTTGAAGCCATAAGCAACAAATATGCTTTTTACATCATGCTTCTAAAAATAGAGTTTCTGAAAAAAGAAATTGAGACTCTAAAGAAGAAACTGGAGGAGACAAGGGCAATATTAACGAACAACACCTCTGAGGAGGAATTAAATACGGTAGACTCCAAGGTTGATGATAACTTGTTAAATACAGACCAGAATTGAAAGATACAAAGCGCTCCAAGTGGTATAGGGACCTGGAGGACTATAATAATGGTCACACATACAGTTGGCAGTTTAAAAACTATATGCCAACAGTTCCAAAACCTAAACCAGGCCCTAATAAACCCAGTGGGAGTAAAAGACCAAAGACCACAGTTATCCCCTACATCACAGACACCGTTTGACTTTACAGGTGGAGAATCTGATTAAACTGATAATGGAAGTAATACTTCAGTGAAAACATCAAATATTTTATCCAATCCAAGACCCGGAGCTGCCGGTGGAGGCACATGGGCAGTAGGGAACACAGGAGGCGGTGTTCCACCACTGATGACGAGATCCAAGACAAAGAAGACTGGACAGAAGTGAAACCACTGGTGGTAAATATGTCTTCAATGACGTTTACTGATGGACAGGCTGGTGAGGCCTCGGGGCTCTTTTTTTCACAGAGCCCACATACTTAAGCAGGATATGGGGACTCGCCACACCGTCCAGTACCCAGGTCAGTGGGTACAACAACAGAAACATGCCAGGGGAAGAAGGTGAGCGGGAGAGGGACCACATAGTTGGAAAAGGGAAGGGGGGGACTGAAAGCGTGAGGACACAACTACACATGGGATATTGATATGGACTTGATCTACTCACTTGAGCGGCAAAGAAACCACTTTCTCAGAAGGCGAACCGGTGGGAGCGAAGCAGCCGCTTCTCTTCTTTTTTAACTTTTTCTTATCTTCTTTCCTTTTCCACGCTGGAAAAAATGGAAGACGCTACTAATGCAAGAGTTGGGAAGAGGCGGGAGTGAGAGGGAGGGAGGGAGTGGGACAAGGGATGGGTTGTCAGGGCTCAGATACACGCACAGAAATTTTCCTTATATAATGCCTTATAATTTACCTTATATAATACCACTTCACACCTAAAATAGCCACCTAAGGTAACCCACAGGCTAAAACGCAATAACGAGTGGGACCTAGAGCCACCACCTAGGCAACACACTACACGTAATGATCTGACAGCAGGTTGGCCACTCAAAGGGAAGGGATATTTAAAATAATATCATGGAACGTGAAGGGCCTGAGGTCACCTGAAAAGCGACCATGGTACTAAGGCACCTCAAGAGATTAAAGGGAGACATCATTCTGCTCCAGGAAACCCACTTGCCCCAACAGGACATGTCCTGCATGCATAGACTGTGGTTAGGAGGGGTCTACGGCTCAGGAGCTCAGGGAACACGGGCAGGAGTGATAACTCTTATACACAAGGCATTTACACACAAAGTTCTGTCCTGTCACCACGACGACCAAGGGCGACACATACATCTGACCTTGGAGACGCCGGGGGGGACTCTTAGCATGCACAATGTGTACGCACATAACTCAGCACAGGACATCTTCCGGGACCTACATCAATCCATCGCACTAGATAAGGAACGCAACCTAGTAATAGGGGCTGACATGAACGGGGTAATGTCGGAGTCTGAGGACAGATCGGAAAAGGGAGGGGAGTACGATTAGTAGACTCAAGAGCAGGGGACACAACGGTGCAGGGAATTGCATTAGACCTTGCAGTGAGGGACGTGTGGAGGCTGCAACATCCGGTGGAGAGGCAATTTACACACTTCTCACACCCGCACGAGACCTGGTCACGCATTGACCTCTTCCTTGTGCAGGAAGACATACTTCAGAAGGTAGAGGTGTCTGCAAAAGAAGACATGGTAATTTCTGACCACAGCCCGATCACCTTAACACTATTAGACGCCTTCCCACGGGGGACAGACATCCTGTGAAGATTCCCCCACTTCCTACAACAAGAGCAGGACTTTGCCAAACTGCTAAGGGAATGGTGGACGGTTTTCTACGAGACCAATAGAGAAGCGGCGAACAACCCTACTCTGTTTTGGGAGACGGATAATGCAGTCCTCAGGGGGTAAGATCATTGCTCTCAACAACAAGACGAAGACTATGACAAATGCCCATTACATACGGACAAGTCAAGCAGTAAGGTGAACATACACAGACTATCTGACGCAGCCTTCACCACAAATGAAACAGCTGTGGCTGGAGGCCAAGACAGAATTCGACACCTGGGCCAGGAAGAGAGAGCTCTTTGGGAAATCCCTAAGAGACGCCGAACTGTTCAAATACAGGGATATTAGCCTATTTGCTAACTTTGCGGTAATGAGTGTTGTACCTCGTTTACCTCTGGCTCTCAAAAAAACAGACAACTTGGTGACGACCAACCCCAGAGACAAACGACATTCTGGGTAAATACTACGCTACTCTATACAGAGCCAGACCATCAAACAGGCGGGTGAGAGATGGCTACAGACAGCGACACTCCTGATGGTCACAAAAGAAGGCCTGAGCGGCCTGAATGGAGAAATTAGAAAAGAGGAAATAGCAAGGGTAATAGCATGGTCATGCTGGACGCAGAGAAAGCTTTTGACAGCGTCAGCTAGCCATGGCTGGAAACCGTGTTAGACAAGATGGGACTGCAAGGGACATTTAGGACATTCTTGCGCTCACTCTACAAAAACCCAAGGGCCAGAGTGAACACACCATACTTCCTGTCAGATGTAATACGGCCGGAAAGGGGTACACGCCAGGGGTGCCCCCTGTTGCCTTTGCTGTTTGACTTGGCGATCGAACCATTAGCACGGTTCATAAATGAGGGCCAAAGCTTCCAGGGGATCCATGTAGACAGCAAGGAAATCAAATCCAGCTTCTTCGCAGATGATGTCATACTCTATATGGCGGATGCGCGCAGGGATCTTCCTGGCTTCCCATCACAGCTGGAGGCCTTTTGGGAACTATCTAGATTCCGCCTGAACAAATCTAAGTGCGAGATACTCCCTAGAAAAGACTTAGAAGGAGGGGGGAGAGCGACGGGGAAGTACTCAAGTGAGCTTCTGTGACATCCTTGTAGCCAACAAGGCCATTCAATATCTGGGAATGTAAAGAAAAAACAACAACAGCTTGCAGTGCGCCTGTACACATGGGGCTGTTAACGGGCGGTTCTTTTGCGTTTAAACTCACCTGGTCTGGTTGTAAACCACAGCCCGTAGATAAGCTTATTAATATGAAGCAGCGGAATCCTCCGGTTCCGTCCTCGTGCTTCCTACGAGGTCTTCTCCGGGAAACACTAGTGCCGGGCGGCGTCACGTGTCTAGTAAAGGGGCTGATCCAGCTGACGTCTTCTCAGGTCCTCTCCCTCCTCTGCAGCTCACTCCACCACTCTCCCCATAGGGAGTCAGAATGATACAAAAAGATGGAAGCGTGATGTATGTTTGGGCGCTGAGGTAAGGAAGATCTCTGATGCTGGCTTCTTTTCCGGACTTTATTAAAATAATTGCAGTTATAATTATTCAAGCTTAAGGCTCTCAAAACCCACGATGCATTTCGACGTGCACACACGTCTTTCTCAAGTGTATTATTCAATATCTGGGAGTAAATCTATGTAGAAACAAATAGAGCAGCACTGCCCAGTGGGTGCTAATCAGCTCAGCTGTCTTCCCAGCACGTGTATATACTTGAAAAAATGCTGCAGCACTCCGTCATTAGATGTATCTTATGCCTTTATTACGGCCACAGGTACCATAGGGCAACGCATCGGGCACATGCGCCCTTCATCCAGCAATCACAGGCTGACAGGCAACAGTTTTTATACACATTCCCTTATTACATCATTTGATACATCAATTATGTTATTTTCACATTTATATTACTACACATATAATTTTTTTCATTTATATTACACCATTATTTGTGCTTATTATTCATACATATACCTATTAATGTCACATACATCTAATTATGATAACCACTTCACTCTTTACTATATTCTTTAATTGGATTTCCCTGGCACACATCTACTTATATAATCGGGAGTTTGGAATTCGGGCACTGTAGCCGAATCCCAGACTCCTTTGCGCGACTGCGAGCGATGACACGCAGCGTCATCGCGAGCCGCAGCCGCACTACCCTTCAAAAAAAAAAATGATGCTCACCTCTCCCCGAGCCCCCGCCATCTTCCTGCAGGCTGCCGGTGGCTCCCGCAGGCTCGCAGTGTCTGCAGAGGTCGTCTACTGCAGTTCAGGACCTGTGGTGAAGTCACACTCACGTGACACCAGGTTACTCCATGGTAACTTGCGGTCACGTGACTGTGATATCACCACAGGTCCTGTACGGCAGTAGACGACCTCTGCAGACACTGGGAGCCACCGGCAGCCTGCAGGAAGACGGCGGGAGACAGAAGGGGGCTCGGGGTCAGGTGAGCATAAACCTTTTTTTTTTTTTAACCCCTGCCTTCCTGTTTGGAGACGTTTTACTGTACTGAGCATTCTCAGAACAGTAAAAGCCTCATCCAGCCTCACAGCCTCCTCCAGCCTCACAGCCTCCTCTATCCTCACAGCCTCCTCCTGCCTCATAGCCTCCTCCAGCCTCACAGCCTCCCCATCCTCACAGCCTCCTCCAGCCTCACAGCCTCCTCCAGCCTCACAGCCTCCTCCACCCTCACAGCCTCCTCCACCCTCACAGCCTCCCTATCCCCTCAGCCTTCTCCATCCTCATAGCCTCCTCCATCCTCACAGCCTCCTCCATCCTCACTGCATCCTCCATCTTCACAGCCTCCTCCGTCCTCACAGACTCCTCCGTCCTCACAGCCTCCTCCGTCCTCACAGCCTCCTCCAGCCTCACAGCCTCCTCCAGCCTCACAGCCTCCTCTATCCTCACAGCCTCCTCCTGCCTCAAAGCCTCCTCCAGCCTCACAGCCTCCCATCCTCCAGCCTCCTCCACCTCACAGCCTCCTCCAGCCTCACAGCCTCCCCATCCTCACAGCCTCCTCCAGCCTCACTGCCTACTCCAGCCTCACTGCCTCCTCCTGCCTCACAGCCTCCTCCAGCTTCACAGCATCACACCCTCCTCCAGCCTCACAGCCTCCTCCAGCCTCACAGCCTCCCCATCCTCACAGCCTCCTCCAGCCTCACAGCCTCCCCATCCTCACACCCTCCTCCAGTCTCACTGCCTCCTCCAGCCTCACAGCCTCCTCCAGCCTCACAGCCTCCTCCTGCCTCACAGCCTCCTCCTGCCTCACAGCCTCCTCCTGCCTCACAGCCTCCTCCTGCCTCACAGCCTCCTCCAGCATCACAGCCTCCTCCAGCCTCACACCCTCCTCCTGTCTCACAGCCTACTCCAGCCTCACAGCTCCTCTCCAGCCTCACAGCCTCCCCATCCTCACACCCTCCTCCAGCCTCACAGCCTCCTCCTGCCTCACAGCCTCCTCCAGCATCACAGCTTCCTCCAGCCTCACAGCCTCACACCCTCCTCCAGCCTCACAGCCTCCTCCAGCCTCACATCCTCCTCCAGCCTCCTCGCCTCCCGATCCTCACAGCCTCCTCCAGCCTCACAGCCTTCCCATCCTCACAGCCTCCTCCAGCCTCACATCCTCCTCTAGCCTCACAGCCTCCTCCAGCCTCACAGCCTTCCCATCCTCACAGATTCCTCCAGCCTCACATCCTCCTCCAGCCTCACAGCCTCCTCCAGCCTCACAGCCTCCTCCAGCCTCACAGCCTCCCCATCCTCACAGCCTCCTCCAGCCTCACAGTCTCCCATCCTCACACCCTCCTCCAGCCTCACAGCCTCCTCCTGCCTCATAGCCTCCTCCAGCATCACAGCCTCACACCCTCCTCCTGCCTCACAGCCTCCTCCAGCCTCACAGCCTCCTCCAGCCTCACAGCCTCCCCATCCTCACAGCCTGCTCCAGCCTCACAGCCTCCTCCTGCCTCACAGCCTCCCCATCCTCACACCTCCCTTCAGCTCACAGCCTCCTCCAGTCCTCACATCCTCCTCCAGCCTCACAGCCTCCCCATCCTCACAGCCTCCTCCAGCCTAGCCCCATCTTCACACGCCTCCTCAGCTCACAGCCTCCTCCACCTTCACAGCCTCCTCCAGCCTCACAGCCTCCCCATCCTCACAGCCTCCTCCAGCCTCACAGCCTCCTCCAGCCTCACAAGCCTCCTCCAGCCTCACAGCGCTCCTCCAGCCTCACTACAGCCTCCTCCAGCCTCACAGCCTCCTCCAGCCTCACAGCCTCCTCCAGCCTCACAGCCTCCTCCAGCCTCACACCCTCCAGCCCACCTCCACTCACACCTCCTCCATGCCTCACACCCTCCTCCGCCTCACAGCCTCCTCCAGCCTCACAGCCTCCCCATCCTCACAGCCTCCTCCAGTCTCACAGCCTCCCCATCCTCACAGCCTCCTCCATCCTCACAGCCTCCTCCATCTTCACAGCGTCTTCCATGCTCACAGCCTCCTCCATCCTCACAGCCTCCTCCATCCTCACAGCCTCCTCCATCCTCAGCCGCACTTCCTGACACCGCTGCCATCCTGCCAACCGTCGGCCTCGCGTCATCGCCACCGCCCTCGTGCCCTCCGCGAGCTCCACGCTGCCAGGATGCCGCCGGTGCCTTCCGCCCTTCGCCACTCTCTCACCGCTGGGGCCTCAATGTCGCCATGCTGGTGGAGTAGCGGTCTACGGGCTGTGGCCGGGTGCCGGGACCCAATGACGTCGTCCTCTGGGCGGCAACAGCCAATGGGAGTGAGCGGACTGTGTCAGCCTCCAAAGCCTGACACGCCCCGCTCACTCCCATTGGCCGCCCCCGCCGCCCCTGCAAGCGGATTGGGCGCTGTGTTGTACACACAAGACGCCCATCGCATTGGCCAGGACTTGGCGTCCTAGACCAATCGGATGGCCGTCCTGTCTTTACCACACACCGCCCAATCCGCTCCTTCCCCTCAGGTCACATGTGTGACCTGAGGGCAGGCACTGATCCCTCTCTGCATCACCCAACCCGCCGCAGAGGACAATGCCGTGTGACTGGGGCTGCGATCAGCCCCAGCACGCAGCCACGTCCTGCTGCCGAGCGGTGAAGTCGTCGCTCCAGCCGCATCTCTCCTCACCCCTCCAGCCGGACCTCTCCTTACCCCTCCAGCTGAACCTCTCCTCACCCCTTCAGCTGGACCTCTCCTCACCACTCCAGCCTCTGCTCTCCTCCCCCTCCAGCCTCTTCTCTCCTCACCCCTCCAGCCTCTTCTCTCCTCACCCCTCCAGCCTCCCGCCACATCATACTCTGCTATCCACAGAGCCCCCTCTATACTCTGATACCCACAGAGCCGCCTGTATACTCTGCTACCCACACAGCCGCCTGTATACTCTGCTTCCCACAGAGCTGCCTCTATACTCTGCTACCCACAGACCCGCCAGTATACTCTGCTACCCACGGAGCCGCCTATATACTCTGCTACCCACAGAGCCGCCTGTACAATCTGCTACCCACAGACCCTTCTCTATACTCTGCTACCCACAGAGCCGCCTGTATAATCGGCTACCCACAAACCCGCCTGTATACTCTGCTACCCACAGAGCCCCCTGTATGCTTTCCTACCATAGAGCCGCCTGTATACTCTGCTACCCACAGACCCGCCTGTATACTCTGCTACCCACACAGCCGCCTGTATACTCTGCTTCCCACAGAGCTGCCTCTATACTCTGCTACCCACAGACCCGCCAGTATACTCTGCTACCCACGGAGCCGCCTATATAACTCTGCTACCCACAGAGCCGCCTGTACAATCTGCTACCCCAGACCCTTCTCTATACTCTGCTACCCACAGAGCCGCCTGTATAATCGGCTACCCACAAACCCGCCTGTATACTCTGCTACCCACAGAGCCCCCTGTATGCTTTCCTACCATAGAGCCGCCTGTATACTCTGCTACCCACAGACCCGCCTGTATACTCTGCTACCCACAGAGCCCCATGTATGCTCTGCTAGCCACTCACCCGCCTGTATACACACAATTCATTTCACCGCGCTCCCGATGCAATTGCATCGGGCCTTTTTACTAGTGTTTATTATAATTACTTCTTGATTCTGATTAGTCATACCTGTATTTAGATGCACAAGCAGCCATTACCTCGTGTGTGTGTTACACTGTGTATTGCAGGAAGCGATTCCACGCATGCTCAGTCTTGTTATTTATGCGTTTCCTTAGTTACTGGGACCTGCTTTACGGCTGCCTTTGCTATTATCAGCGTCTGCGCCCTGGCTCTCTCCTC
Organism: Allobates femoralis; assembly: GCA_033576535.1. Taxonomy (NCBI): domain Eukaryota; kingdom Metazoa; phylum Chordata; class Amphibia; order Anura; family Aromobatidae; genus Allobates; species Allobates femoralis. The sequence goes on along the minus strand of JARQOC010000004.1, from coordinate 479,638,815 downwards.
ATGTCTCCTTATGACTATTGTGTTCATTATTGCCCTGGAGACTAGGGGCCGGCCCTGGACGTCTTTTCAATGCAGCTGCTTGTAACAGCATGCCTGTTTACATATGCTAAAGTGCTGTGTGCTCAATATATTAAAAATTAGATTCTTTTAAAGTGCTTAGTGCTTTATTGCTCTGTACTTAAAAGTGACAATCAACTTTGTGGTATTTTTGTAAATATCTTTAATTTAGTTTATTTTAACCCTTTATAGAGTATTTTTAGTATTATTCCGGGATCCCATTGATTAAAGGGGATTTTTTTTACCTGGCAATACATTACTTTTCCTTTTATTTACAACTAGCTGTGAGCCCGATGCAAATGCATCGGGATTCTAGAACGTGCATTAATTTGATTATAGTAGTTATAGCTGTTAGCCTGATACAAAGATTTTTTAAATAATAATCGCATCATCAATAGCAATAATATTAGCAATAGCAATATTATTAGCAGTAATAGCAGTATTAATAGCATTATTAGCAGTATTATGAGCATTAATAACAGTATTAATAGCATTAATAGCAGTATTAATAGCATTAAGAGCAGTATTAATAGGAGTAATAGCATTATGAATAGCATTAATAGCATTAGTATGTGCATTAATAGCATTAATAATAGCATTAATAGCATAAATAATAGCATTAATAGCATTAGTATTAGCATTAATAGCATTAATAATAGCATTAATAGCAATATTATTTGCATTAATAGCATTATTATTACCATTAATAGCATAATTTTAGCATTAACAGCATTATTATTAGCATTAATAGCATTATTAATAGCAACAATAGTACTAATAATAGTATTATTATTAGTATTAATAGCATTATTACCATAAATAGCATTAATAATAGCGTTAATAGCATTATTATGAGGAGTAATAGCATTATTAGCATTAATAACATTATTAATTAAGAATTAAAAATAGCATTAATAGCATTATTAATAGCATTAATAGCATGATTATTAGCCTTAATAGCATTAATAGCATTAATATTAGCATTAATAGCATTAATAACATTATTAATAACATTAATAGCATTATTAATAGCATTAATAACATTATTAATAACATTAATAGCATTATTAATAGCATTAATAGCATAAATAATAGAATTAAATAGCATAAATAATCGCATTAATAGCATTAGTATTAGCATAAAGAGCATTAATAGCAATATTATTAGCATTAATAGCATTTTGAATAGCATAAATAGCATGATTATTAGCCTTAATAGCATTATTAATAGCATTAATAGGATTATTATTAGCATTATTAGCATTAATATTAGCATTAATAGCATAATTATTAGCATTAATAGCATTATTATTAGCAGTAATAGCATTATTATTAGCATTAATAGCATTATTAATAGCATTAATAGCATTAATAATAGAATTAATAGCATTAATATTAGCATTAATAACATTAATAGCATTATTAATAGCATTAATAGCATGATTATTAGCCTTAATAGCATTAATAATAGCATTATTAGCATTAATATTACCATTAATAGCATAATTATTAGCATTAATAGCATTATTATTAGCACTAATAGCATTATTAATAGCAGTATTAGCATTAATAATAGCATTAATAGCATTATTAATAGCCTTAATAGCATGATTATTAGCCTTAATAGTATTAATAAGATCATTAATAGCATTATTATTAGCATTATTAGCATTAATATTAGCATTAATAGCATAATTAGTAGCATTTATAGAATTAATATTAGCAGTAATAGCATTAATAGCATTAATATTACCATTAATAGCATTAATATTAGCATTAATAGCATTTAATAGCATTAATACATTATTAATAGCATTAATAGCATTATTAATAGCATTAATAGCATAAATAATAGCATTAATAAAATTAATAGCAATATTATTAGCATTAAGAATAGCATTAATAGCATGATTATTAGCCTTAATAGCATTAATATTAGCATTAATAGCATTATTAATAGCATTAATAGCATAAATAATAGAATAGCATAAATAATTGCATTAATAGCATTAGTATTAGCATAAAGAGCATTAATAGCAATATTATTAGCATTAATAGCATTTTGAATAGCATAAATAGCATGATTATTAGCCTTAATAGCATTAATAATAGCACAAATAGCATTATTATTAGCATTATTAGCATTAATAGCATAATTATTAGCATTAATAGCATTATTAGCATTAATAGCATTAATAATAGCATTAATAACATGATTAATAGCATTAGTAGTAGCATTAATAGCAGTATTAATAGCATTAATTACATTATTCATTTTTATTTATAGCGTATTATTTAGATTAATGATGTATTTATTATAGTAGTAAATTAGCATTATTAAAGATTAATAAGCGAATTGATTGCCATGTATTAAATATGAAATAGCATTTTTCATGATAAAGCAATTAATAGCATTAATATCATTATTAGCATTTTTATTTTATAGTGTAATTATTGTGATGTGTATGATTGTATATTAATGTGATAGTAAGTGAGAGAATTTTTAGCATTGAGAAAGATGTCTGAATGAAGCTGGAATGTGATTGGCCGTAGTGAAATAGTAGAATTGATTTTTCCCATTGATAAAAAGTATGAATGAGCCTTGAATGTGATTGGTTAGTGTGTATGTGAATGTGATTGGTGCATTTTGGATCCGTGGGCGGGGCTTCCAGAAACTCACGGCGGCCATCTTTAATCGTCAGTCAGCGGAGCGGACCGAAGAGAGAACATCCAGGACCTGGAGCTCGCTGAAGGAAGAAAGAAGACCCCCGAGGCCGGAGGAAGAGGATGCCTGGGCCGGATGGAAGACTCGTGGCCCGGGCTGAAGGAAGAGGACGCCTGGGCCGGATGGAAGACTCGTGGCCCGGGCTGAAGGAAGAGGACGCCTGGGCCGGATGGAAGACTGGACCTGACGAATCAGATGTCATGAAGACAGGTAAGTGATCGACGCCGTCGGGGCTGTGCGGACATTGTGGGGGGGGCTGTGCGGACATTGTGGGGGGGGGCTGTGCGGACATTGTGGGGGGGAGGGCTGTTTGGAAATTGTGGGGGGGGCTGTTTGGACATTGTGGGGGGGGCTATGTGGACATTGTGGGGGGGCGCTGTGTGGACATTGTGGGGGGCGCTGTGTGGACATTGTGGGGGGGGCTGTGTGGACATTGTGGGGGGGGCTGTGTGGACATTGTGGGGGGGGGCTGTGTGGACATTGTGGGGGGGGGCTCTTTGGACATTGTGGGGGGGGCTGTTTGGACATGTGGGGGGGGCTGTTTGGACATAGTGGGGGGGGGCTGTGTGGACATTGGGGGGGGGTGTTTGGAATTGTGGGGGGGCTGTTTGGACATTGTGGGGGGCTGTTTGGACATTGTGGGGGGGGCTGTTTGAACATTGTGGGGGGCTGTTTGGACATTGGGGGGGGGCTTTGACATGTGTGTGGACATTGTGGGGGGTGCTGTGTGGACATTGTGGGGGGGTGCTGTGTGGACATTGTGGGGGGGTGCTGTGTGGACATTGTGGGGGGGGCTGTTTGGACATTGTGGGGGGTTGTGTGGACATTGTGGGGGGCTGTTTGGACATTGTACGGGGGCTGTGTGGACATTGTGGGGGGGGCTGTGTGGACATTGTGGGGGGGGCTGTTTGGACATTGTAGGAGGGGCTGTGTGGACATTGTGGGGGAGAGGCTGTTTGGACATTGTGGGGGGGGCTGTGTGGACATTGTGGGGGGGGCTGTTTGGACATGTGGGGGGGGCTGTTGGACATTGTGGGGGGGGCTGTTGTGGACATTGTGGGGGGGGCTGTTTGGACATGTGGGGGGGGGCTGTTGGACATGTGGGGGGGGCTGTTTGGACATTGTGGGGGGGGCTGTGTGGACATTGTGGGGGGCTGTTTGGACATTGGGGGGGGAGCTGTTTGGACATTGTGGGGGGCTGTGTTGGACATTGTGGGGGGGGGCTGTGTGGACATTGTGGGGGGGTGTGGGACATTGTGGGGGGGCTGTTTGGGACATTGTGGGGGGGTTGTGTGGACATTTGGGGGGGCTGTGTTGGACATTGTGGGGGGTGGTGGATATTTGTGGGGGGGGCTGTGAGGACATTTGGGGATTGGGGGCTGTTTGGACATTGTAGGGGGGCTGTGTGGACATTGTGGGGGGGGTGTTGGGGCATTGTGGGGGGGTGTGTGGACATTGTGGGGGGTGGTGTTGGACATTGTGGGGGGGGCTGTGTGGACATTGTGGGGGGGGGCTGTGTGGACATTGTGGGGGGGGCTTTTGGAGACATTTTGGGGGGAGGGGCTGTTTGGGACATTGTGGGGGGGCTGTTTGGACATATGTGGGGGGGGCTGTGGGACATTTGTGGGGGGGCTGTTTAGGACATTGGGGGGGTTGGGGCTGTTGTGGACATTGTGGGGGGCTGTTTGGACATTGTGGGGGGGGCTGTGGACATTGTGGGGGGGTTTTGGGGGGACATTGTGGGGGGGGTGTTTGGACATTGTGGGGGGGTGTTTGGGACATTGGGGGGTTGGGGGCTGTGTGGACATTGTGGGGGGTTGGACATTGGGGTGGGTGAGGACATTTGGGGGGGTGTGTGGACATTTGGGGGGTTGTGGACATTGGGGGGGGGGGGCTGTTTGGACATTTTGGGGGGTGTGTGGACATTTGTGGGGGGGGCTGTGTGGACATTTGGGGGTGTGGGACATTGGGGTGTGTGTAGGACATATTGGGGGGGTGTGTGGACATTGTTGGGGGGGGTGTGGGACATTGTGGGGGGGGTGTGTGGACATTGTTGGGGGGGGTGTTAGGACATTTGGTGGGGGTGTGGGACATTGGGGGTGTGGGACATTTGGGGGGGGTGTTGAGACATTTGTGGGGGGGGACTTGTGGTGTGACATTGGGGGGGGGGACTATTGGTGTGGTTTGGGGGGGCTAGTGGGACATGTGGGGGGGGGGGGGTTGGGACTTTGGGGGGGTTTGGGGTGGGGACATATTTTGGGGGGGGGTGAGGACATTGTGGGGGGGTGTGAGGACATTTGGGGGGGGTGAGGACATTTTGGGGGGGGGTGTGAGGACATTTTGGGGGGGGGGTGGTGAGGACATTTTGGGGGGGTGTGAGGACATTATTGGGGGGGTGTGAGGACATTTTGGGGGGTGTGAGGACATATTGGGGGGTGTGGAGACATTTTGGGGGGGTGTGAGGACATATTGGGGGGGGTGAGGACATATTGGGGGGGTGTGAGGACATATTGGGGGGGTGTGAGGACATTTTGGGGGGTGTGAGGACATTTTGGGGGGGTGTGAGGACATTTTGGGGTGTGTGAGGACATATTGGGGGGGTGTGAGGATATATTGGGGGGGGGTGAGGACATTTTGGGGGGGTGTGAGGACATATTTGGGGGTGTGAGTGACATTTGGGGGGGTGTGAGGACATTTGGGGGTGTGTGGAGGATATTTTGGGGGGGTTATGGGACATTTTGGGGGGGTGGGACATTTGGGGGGGGTGTGAGGACATTTTGGGGGGCGGTGAGGACATATTGGGGGGGTGTGTGAGGACATTTTGGGGGGATGTGAGGACATTATTGGGGGGTGTGAGGACATTTTGGGGGGGGTGTGAGGACATATTGGGGGGTGGTGAGGACATATTGGGGGGGGTGGAGGACATATTGGGGGGGTGTGGGATATTTTGGGGGGTGTGTGAGGACATTTGGGGGGGTGTGAGGACATTTTGGGGGGGTGTGAGGACATATTGGGGGGGGTGTGAGGACATATTGAGGGGGTGGGGATATTTTGGGGGGGGGGGGGTGAGGACATATTGGGGGGTTTGGGGGAAAAGGACATATTGGGGGGGGGGGTTTGGGGGGGGGGGAGAGGACATATAGTGGGGGGGGGGGAGGGAATATTGGAGGGGGGTTTTGGGGGGGGAGGAAATTTGGGGGGGGGGGGTTGAGGACATATTTGGGGGGGTTTTTGGGGGAGGGACATATTTGGGGGGGTGAGGACATATTGGGGGGTTTTTGGGGAAGGGGGGGGGGGAAATTTGGGGGGGGGGGTTTTTGGGGGGGGGGGGGGGAATTTTTGGGGGGTGTGAGGGGCTTTGGGGGGTTTGGGGGTGGGGCGGCTTTTTTTGGGGGGGTTTAACATTTGGGGGGGGTTGGTTTGGGGGGTTTTGGACATTTTGGGGGGTGTGAGAATTTTGGGGGGGTTTTTGGGAATTTGGGGGGGGGTGTGGGGAAAAATTTTGGGGGGGGGTGGGGGTTTTGGGGGGGTTTTTTGGTTTTGGGGGGGGGTGAGGACATTTTGGGGGGGGGTGTGAGGAATTTTGGGGGGGGGGTGGGCTTTTGGGGGGGGGTTGGAG